>CAJDSM010023781.1:0-18113 GCA_903981925.1 Ostrea lurida | reverse complement strand
GAAGTATGAGGGGTTTTATGGTGTTGGTTCTGGTCCGGAAAGTTATGGTACTAAGGTTATGACAATTAATAGTGTGCTTGGATACATTTAAAGAAACATTGCATGATATAAAGTTAGTGAATTAAATGATGCAACAAAATCAATCATGACAAACAATGTAGCAACACCGTCAGACACAGGAAGCACTTTAATGAAATTCAATAATTTACAAGAGGAATTCCGAACAGAATACTAAGGGAACACCCTGGGGTGTAATGAATGAGAAATTAAAAAAAAAACCAAAGAAATTGAGACGGACTACAAACATACAAGTTGATGTTACAGGGTTTAAACAGTCTCATTTGAAGTCAATATTTCGCAAATTCTATGGTCATTATAACGATCTTGTTTACTAATACAACCTGTCATTTTGTCAAGTGCTGTTTTACGTGTTTCCTACCAATTGTTAGGCCATTCTTTATACACTGATTTTGACTACGGATTATTCCGTTTACCTGGTCAAGATATAGGGCTCACAGCGGGTGTGACCGGTGAAAGGGGGATGCTTACTCCTCCTAGACACCTGACCTCACTTCGGATACCAGTATATCCAAGGGTCCATGTTTGCATATCTCTTGTATTTCGCATAGGATGACTGCGATTGATCACTGTTCGTAATCTTTACCTTGTCATTTAGCAGTGTATGAAATTTGTTTTTCCTTGCATATCCTTGTGGCGATTGAAAAATCCTTATATCCTTGTTCATGTTGTAATATAAAGGCGACTTGAAATTTCCTTCTAGTTGAAAACAGAATCTGATAACAGAATCTGATTATTGAAAATAACCCTCCTCTTTTCATGCTTCGTTTAAGAATGGAAATGTTGAATCGGGAGCTACCAGACTGTAAGAATATTATCCAAAAAAATTTCAAGAGGTGATAAATTAAATAAAGACCAGGCCTGGAGACCATAAACTGAGAATAGACTTGAGTCTAAATTTCAAATCTAGATTCTGTAACTTTTGAAATAACTGATAAACAAATGAAATTTTCAGAATAAGTTTGTATTTGAATGCTTTCAAAATCAACAGGTTTTTTAAACATCTGCGTATACGTTCTATAGATTTTACGGTATACGTAATCAAAATTTTGACTTAAGAATATTCTCAGTTTATGGTCTTGAGGCTGGAGCTCATTGAAATAAAAAGGTTTTCATGCTTTGTCATATCTTCATCAGTAATGCTGCTAGACTGAGAAAATAGTACAATTTTTCATAGGTGATATCAAACCACAGATTGCTTTATGATGTGGAACATGATCTTGGCATTCCAGAGTATGCATGTGGTTGCAGGGCTTTAGGGGTACTGTTAGAAATTACAACAAAGCCCCTGTGATCTTTGATTGAGATTGATTGATTATTTACTGTTTTACGTCCCACTCGAGAATATTTCACTCATATGGAGACGTCTCCATTGCCGGTGAAGGGCTGCAAAATTTAGGCCTATGCTCGGCACTCAGGGCCTCTGAGCAGGGAGGGATCTTTTTCGTGCCACACCTGCTGTGACACGGGACCTCGGTTTTTCCGGTCTCATCCGAATGACCGCCCCATTCAGTTGCCTCTTACGACACGCAAGGGGATGCTGGGGACCTATTCTAACCCGGGCCCCCACGGGTGTCTTTGATTTGAGAAGAAAGAGACATCTATACTTGTATTACTATATGGAATTACGGATTATGTTCAAAACATGAACCTAACCCGGGTTAGAATAGGTCCCCAGCATCCCCTTGCGTTTCGGATGAGACCCGTAAAAACCGAGGTCCCGTGTCGCAGCAGGTGTGGCTCGAAAAAGATCCCTCCCTTGCTCAAAGCCTTGGGTGCCGAGCATAGGCCTAAATTTTGCAGCCCTTCACCGGTGATGGGACGTCTCCATATGAGTGAAATATTGTCGGGTGGGACGTAAAACAAGAAATAATCAATCAATCAAAACATGAACCTATGGATTCCATATGCGGAAATTATCGTCTATCTTTTTTTGTCCATGAAGAAATTGCAGTATTGAGTTTTATACTCCGTGTATTGCAAATGTCTTTTTCATTGTGGGAAATGAACCGAGTCAACGGACAATGATCTAAAGGAGTACTGTATTTGAAACCAATTCCGAAACATTAAAATTTTAGAGTGATAATGTTTTATCAATCGGATCGATTACTTCGAAAGAAACTAAGAATTTATTTCATACCAAATTAGGCGATGTTGCCTTTGCCATAAAAGAACAACTGACTTTAGTACGTGTTACAACTATTGAAAATTTGTCTTAGGTCAGGGTCAAAATTACTTTGTCTCAAGTTCTACCATTGTGAAATCATACTTAGATTCTATATATATCTGACCTTGCTTTCAATGAAACTTCACTTGTTTGGGATATGGCAATAGTTCTCTGTATACTCTGAAAATCCATTTATTATTTTATATCATTTGCAGGTACCATGCTGTGAAGAGTTCTACTGACACAGCTACATGTATTCATACCTCCAAACTATAGGAAGCGTAGTGGGCCTCAAGTGTACTGACACTGAGAGATGTCATCAGAAAAATGAAATACAATATGCAAACAAGAATGGTTTTTGTTGTGTTTTGTTTTTTGGGGTTTTTTTTTTGTACAATTTATATACAAAATTGATGATAATCATATTATGGATAAATGAAGTACGCCATTATTGAAATTCGTACAATGTTGGAGACCACGAACGAATTATAACCCTGTTACGTAAAGAGAGCAGAAAAGACAAGAATCACGAGTTGATCATTTATGTCCCGTTGAGAGTTTAATTATTGTGACGTCACCCGCCCCAGCGGGCACTCCGTTGAAACAACGTTTGGACAAGCGTTGCAATTTTACGTGGAAAAAGGTTGGATTGATATGAAAGATTGAATCAACGTTGATTTCTCAACGTTGAATCAACGTTGATGTCTCAACGTTGCATGTCAACGTTGAAAAAGGTTGGATATGAAAGTTGAATCAACGTTGATGTTTCAACGTTGAATCAACGTTGATATGTCAACGTTGAAAAAAGGTTGAATATGAAGTTGAATCAACGTTGATGTCCTCAACGTTGGAATCAACGTTGCATGTCAACGTTGAGACTCAACGTTGATTCAACTTCTATTTCAACGGTTGTTTTCAACGAAAAAATGCAACTTAACTTAACTTCTAGCAACACTTATTCCAGGCATTAGATGCACCGATGAGTCGTCAACACTTATTCAGCGTTTGCCGATCACCCTACACCAGAGGATTCCCTCTCATGTAGATTACACAGTGTAAACTGGTATGATTCAAATGTCATACGGTGTCACACAGATGTCGTAATTACGCCTCACATACCAAGCTCTAACAACACTATATATATATCAACTTTACGTAATAAATCACTAGTGCTTACGTCCATTCCATAGCAAATAATAAATTAATCGTACAATATACTGGGCCTATATATTCAAAACCAATTATAATACTTAACCATGTTTATTACTGATATTGTCTAAGGTGCAGATCACCAAACTACCGATTAGGACAATTAACTATATACATTTTTAGTTAACTTAAATCTGTAGAAATGTAAGGAACGACAACTCTATTTACAAAATGCATTCCTTCCCACATGGGCAAAATGTAAGCCGCTTTTTTTCACTGCGAGACATGAACAAAAACTTTGATACTGCGTAAAAACAAAATGATATAGAAACTGAATTTACCATATGAGCGTTTATTTTTCTTGCTACAGACAAGAACTGTATCTTTTCCAGTTTTATCACATTAAATTTCATTATACAATTATTATAAAACCACTCAACGTTTGAAACAACGTTAGACAACACTTTTGTCACTCCAACGTTGTAAAATACAACGTTGAAACCTTCAACGTTGAAAAAGTCTAACGTTGAAACAACGTTTGAAGTTTTGGATGATCAATAACACCAATTTTAGTTAATGGGCAAATTATAGCGCTTTTTTTTTTTTCACTGCGAGACATGACAAAAACTTTGATTACTGCGTAAAACAAAATGACATAGAACTGAATTTACCATTATGAGCGTATATTTTACTATTTTACTTTCTCATGACAAGAACTGATCTTTATCCCAGTTTTTATCACAATATACTTTATTAATACAATTATAACCCCAACGTTGAAACAACGTTGTCACTCCAACGTTGTTAAAATACAACGTTGAATCAACGTTGAAAACCTTCAACGTTGAAAAAGTCTAACGTTGAAACAACGTTGAAGTTTGGTTGATCAACGTAACAATCATTTTTTAGTTATGGGCAAAATGTAAGCGCTTTTTTTTCACTGCGAGACATGACAAAAACTTTGATTACTGCGTAAAACAAAATGATTTAGAATTGAATTTACCATATGAGCGTATATTTTTACTATTTTTACTTGCTCATGACAAGAAACTGATCTTTTCCAGTTTTTTATACATAATTTTCATTTATACAATTTATAAACCCTTCAACGTTGAAACAACGTTAGAAACAACGTTGTCACTCCAACGTTGTAAAAATACAACGTTGAATCAACATTGAAAAGTCTAACGTTGAAACAACGTTGAAGTTGTTGATCAACGTAACAACCATTTTAGTTATGGCAAAAATGTAAGCCGCCTTTTTTTTTTCACTGCGAGACATGACAAAAAAACTTTGATTACTGCGTAAAACAAAATGACATAGAACTGAATTTACCATATGAGCGATATTTTTACTTGCTCATGACAAGAACTGATCTTTTCCCAGTTTTTAGTCCCCTACCGACGAAGTCAAAGGGGACTTTAGGTTGCACTCCGTCCGTCTGTCTGTCTGGTCCGTCTGTTCTGTCTGTCCGTCAGTCCGGTAAATCAGTTTTTCCGCCACTTTTTTTCTCACTGCTTGCAGATTATTCATTTGATATTTGTACATTGCTTTGCCATATCAAATTACAGATCAAGTTCGAGTTTGGTTTCGATCGACCATATTTCACTGGAGTTATGGCCCTTGGGACTTAGAAAATTTCATAAAATTACCAGTTTCCGCACTTTTTTTTCACTGCTTGCAGAATATTCATTTGATATTTGGTACATTGCTTTGCCATACCAATTACAGATCAAGTTCGAGTTTGTTTCGATCGGATCCATATTTCACTGAGTTATGGCCCTTGGACTTAGAAAATTCATAAATTATCAGTTTTCCCGCACCTTTTTTTCTCACTGCTTGCAGATATTCATTTGATATTTGGTACATTGCTTTTGCCATACCAAGTTAACAGATCAAGTTCGAGTTTGGTTTCGATCGATCCCATATTTCCTGAGTTATGGCCCTTGGACTTAAGAAAATTTCATAAATTATCAGTTTCCGCACTTTTTTTTTCTCACTGCTTGCAAGATATTCATTTGATATTTGGTACATTGCTTTGCATACCAAGTTACAGATCAAGTTCGAGTTTGGTTTCGATCAGATCCATTATTCACTTAGTTATGGCCCTTGGACTTAGAAAATTTCATAAATTATCAGTTTTCCGCACTTTTTTTCTCACTGCTTTGCAGATATCATTTGATAATTTGGTACATTGCTTTGCCATGCCAAGTTACAGATCAAGTTCGAGTTTGGTTTCCATCGATCTATATTTCACTGAGTTATGGCCCTTGGACTTAGAAAATTTCATAAATTATCAGTTTTCCGCACTTTTTTCTCAATATGATTAACAATCAAGTTTTACATCTATAATTTTGTTGATAAGAGTAATACACTCACTAAAACTTTCTAGCATTCAGTCATACAACATTATATCCTAAATAATCACACATCTCACAGTTCATTGACTTGATTAAAGACATAACTCTATTATTATGATTTTGTCTTTTTCATAGTACTGTTAGTTGATTCCAACCATTCCTATCTTGGCTCCCTAATTTTCTTCTTACCAATAGTATAATATAGCCTACATAATGAAATTAGAATATTGGTGCGGTCCAATAATTTGTGTAACGGTAGGGACATGGTATTGTATGCAATACCCCTCAGAATGCTTGTTATCACATATATTTTTATTATACAAATTTATTAAACCTCAACGTTGAAACAACGTCTAGAAACAACGTTTGTCACTCCAACGTTGTGAAATACAACGTTGAATCAACGTTGAAACCTCAACGTGAAAAATCTAACGTTGGAACAACGTTGAAAGTTTGGTTGATCAAACGTTACCGCTGGGGCTTTAGGTGAGGTACTGTAAATTTAGACCTATACTAGGCAATTCACCCGCTGCTGAGTGTCCAATAATGTGATTTACAATGAACCCAGGGGAGGGGGGGGGTCTTAACCTATATTTTGGGGTACATACGTATGGCTTAGACCTCCAAAACACCCCATTAATATAATCAATATTTTGAAATCCATACACATTGATATATTTTCGAACCCGTGCGGATCCGGGTTAGAATAGGTCCTCAGCATCCTCTTACGTGTCGTAAGAGGATACTGAATGGGGCGGTCATTCGGATGAGACCGGAAAAACCGAGGCCCCGTGTGTCAGCAGGTGTGACACTATAAAGATCCCTGTCTGCTCAAAGGCCCCGAGTGCCGAGCATAGGCCTACGTTTGCAGCCCTTCACCGGCATTGGTGCCGTCTCCATACATGTATGAGTGAAATATTCTCGGTGAGACGTAAAACTATAAATAATCAATCAATCATATATTTTCGTATATTTCATAACAAAATTGTATAAAATTTACATTTCATCACAAAATTGTATAGTTGATAACCATGTGCATATTGCTATTGTAATACCTGGCTTGTGCAGTTTTTTCCCCATTATTACAAATTTTCAGTGGATAAATTTAACAAACACCACCCACCCCATGGCTTGTAATATAATCTTAACATACGCCGTCCATGTTTTTCTGATGTACAATAGCATTATGATTTAGAAGCACGCGAGTTGTTGTGTTAATCTCCACTATACCATATTATTGTAGCAGAATGTCAAGATGTGATAAATTCACCATCCATTGATAAATCAGGACAATGTCAAATCTCACCCTGTGACATTAACAAATTGATGAAAATTGCATCCCATTGATATATTTGACTTGGCAAAAAAGTAACTATTCCAGCCCCCCCCCCCCCCCCTGGGGGGGGGGGGGTGGAGCAATTCGTAGTTTTATGGGTAGGGACGTGCCGCTGACATCGCAGACCCCCCACCCTTTTCATATTTTTTGGATTTGAGAATTGTATACCTTTTCATATAATTTCTGTTCAAGTGGTGACCTTTCCCATATGACAAACAAGAACCTGCAGCTGGATCAAAATTAGAAGGCTATTCATATAATTAATTGAGTAAACATTAACTTTTCATATATTTTCATGCTGATTTCTATACCTTTGTCATATATTTAGTAGTGGAAAAAAGGCTACCATTCCAGCGGCACGTCCCTAATCATCGGTATATAGTAAGCTGCCCCCCCCCCCCCCCCCCCCCCCCGGATTCCAGCGGTACGTCTGTGCACAAGTATCTGAATTTAATCAATAATAGATATTTTTAAAAAAAATAATAGCTATATAATAAAATACACCTGTATTTATATATATATAGCTATTATTTTTCCTATTAATTACTATTGTTGATTAAAATTCAGATACCTGTGGTCTGTGTATACCAAGATATAGAAAGGACTCCCACCCCCTATGACTGAATTGAAAGGATAACAAATTGTTGAATCTTAAGGCACAGTACAACGAATGGGATATATGGAGGAGGATCTATCAGTCGCTGACAACTCCTTCGTAAACAATATATTCTTCGCCAATAAAAAAATCCCGCAATTCTTACGCAATGTCTTGTCCTTGAACTTTGGTAATTGTTACTGAACATGCTGGCCTATTGAAATCATGGTGTAGGAGCCGAGGGGGGGGGGGGGCCAAGGAAAGTCAAAATAGAAGTCACCCCACCCACACCCACACACACCCTCACATAAGTTTGCCCCCCCCCCCCTTCATTGTTCTGTACCTTTTTTTTTAAATTTTCTTGTCGCGTTATTTTAGAAGTCCCCCCCCCCTCCACACCACCACTGCTGTCACACACATGTAGTGTTCATTAGCTTTTTTTTTTTTTTTTTTGATTGTCGCATTACTTAGAAATTTGCACCCCCTCCCCCCTCTCAAAGACAGTCCTACGCCTATGGAAATTATCATACGTCTCACTTGAAAGGTCATGTCTGTATCTGATAGAACATCAAACCGTCGCTACTATTGAATGATCGGCAGTGGTGGATTTAGCAGGTTAGCACCTAAAATTAATCATTAGTTTTTAACTCTTTGAAATAATAGACAATTGAATTATTTGCTTTTATTTGGAGAATTTATATTTTATTCGTATCTCGGATCAATACACGCCATTCGACGCTGGTTCTTAAATTTATGTTTTCGCATATTGACAATTTTCTTAAAAATACCCCAAAACCGATGAAGATCTCTTGTCTTCTTAAACTTCAGGTGGAACTCTACATTGATGATATAAAAAAATAGATGTTCACGGTGAACCAGTGAATAAATAAGGTGTGCGCAAAATTTCGACTATACATGTATGCAGTCCAGGCCGTATAACGCGGAGAGGGGCATGGGCACTTACAAAAATATGTATTTTCGGGTTTTCCGAAAAAAGACAGTATGACATTGAAGGATTTCTTTTTAGCGGCATTTCAGACTACTGAAATTCGTAGGTCTTCCTAAGCTTTGTCTTTAAATAAACTTCGTTGTTTATCTAGTAATCATTCTTAATCACATTAAACTGAGGGTAATGCATTCATTAACTTATATTCAAGTCTTTAAACTTGATATGAGTGAAAGAATTTAAACATATATTTTGTTAATCAATCAATCAATCTAGCAAAAAAGTACATTGTTAGATGTCAAATAAAATCGTTCCTTATTTTGCTATGATTTACCAGAGGCAGATTGTGCTCGACTTTTTTCCAGATTTTTCACCCATCCTATTTCGTTAATACAGAATTTTGTGGCTACAAAATGACCAATGTTTACAAGTAGTTCAAGAATGGTTTGAAATTTTTTTCCGAAAAGGATTTTTTTTATTATTGAGGAATTTTGTTCGATAGACGTGAAATGAAAAACAGTCCTCTCTACATGATGACCAAACCTGTTGACCGGTCACACTCGCCGTGATCCGATTGTCTTGACCAGGTAAATGGAGTAATCCGTAGTCAAATCAGTGTAAGAAAAACAACCAATTGCTATGAAACACACCAGAGAGCATTTGACCAAATGACAGGTCATACTGACAAACTGAATAGTTATAACGACCATAGCATTTGCGACATGCTGTCTTTAAACGTGACTGTGGAAAACAATGCAACAACAACCTGTTTGGAAGTAGCCTGCTTCGATTCAAAAACCGATTATACGCAGAACAAGCTCTTGCGTATCGAGAATAAGTTGAGAGACATATACACCATATCTATATCATTAAATTAACGGAGTGAAATATTCTAGCCTACTTGCCGCTGAGCCGATAATCGTCGGGAATATTATATAATAATATATGGTTGGTGCATGCAATGGACTATGAAATATCATATCGCAATTTATATTTTAATTAGCTTATATTAATAAATGAATCCAAAATATCCTAGTTCCGACTTCCTAGTTACACTGGTAGGTTCTTGTATTTTATACTATCTAACCAGGCGCAAAACCACATAAACGACAGCAAATTGCATGGGCGGAACCAGGAGTTTTTGAAAGGAGTTTTACATTTTACATTTAATTAGCAAATTATATGAGCGAACGGGGGTGGGGGGTGGGTGTTCGAACAATAAACTTCCACAAGAAAGAAAACTATAGCATAGATAAATTCCCTTCTGGAATGCAGACTGCAATTACATGACCTAATTAGTATGTTCCCCACATTTTGACTTTGTTGCTCTTTAATACTGGTATATCAGTGGAGCCTGATAATGGCGAAATGAAGATAGAAAGAAGGTTCACCCCGTTGAACGTGCTTAAGATGTTATTACTTATTAATTACTTTTCCCTCATGCACCCTTTCAAAGTTAACCGAATAATGCTAGGTTCGATATGCCAGATTGTTTGTCAGAAATATATGATACATTTTATAACAGATGAATTAAATAGTATACAGTGTAATACCCCTTCCCCGAACGCTGATTAAAATGCCGTACGTCCCCCGCATCAGTGGAGGATCCATAATTTGTCGAAAGGAAGGGTCCGTTAATTGATTGATTGTTTGTTTTTCTTCCCGTTGAGAATATTTCACTCATATTGATAGGTCACAATTGCCGGTGAAGCAATCAAAACTTTTAGCAGTGAGGGTTCTTTTACGTGCCATACCTGCTGCGACAAGTTCAAGTTCATTTATTTCTCATAAACCAAATAACTGGTACAGAGAATGCATGTAAATACACAATATATACGATATAAAAACTTGAACTTGAACTTTACGTGCCACACCTGCTGCGACACGAGACGTCCGTTTTTAAGGTCATATCCGAAAGACCTGTGATGCTCACTTCTAAATGCCGAGCTCTTGGTGAAGGAGCAATCACTACTTATTTCAACGTCTTAGGTTTGACGCCCCGATTAAAAGGCGAGATGGGTCCGTTGAAAGAGGGGAACTAAAAGGCTTAAAGTCTGTTGCAAAGCCCCGAAGAAGCTCCTGATATTTAGAAATTAATTTAGCTATAGTTACAATAAGTATGGTCACATTAGGGGGGATAAACCCGCCTATGCACATACATATGGATTGAAGCCATGGTCATGAGAAATGTAAATTATGGGCTGTGTTTGCAGATTGTATGTGCAATTCAAGTTTAACCTTATGACTTCGTTGCTATGTAACACTAGTGTATCATTGGGGTCTGATAATGACGAAATCAAGATAAAAAGATGATGCACGTACCCCTTGAGCAAAAGATTTGAAATGTTGTAACTCTTTAATTACTTTCCGCATATATACATTTTTGAACTGAAGCCTTGTTTAAATATTGTGTGCACCCTCTTCAAAAGCACGCAGAAATCAGGCCTGTACCCAGACTTTTGAGGAAGGATGTGCGATATCTTAGACAACACGGACCTCCGACAAAAGCGAAGGCAGGATCAGGTACCGTGGAGGAGTAAACATCCTCTGCCGACCGGTCACACCAGCCCTAGTCGAAACAAAGTAAACGAGATTACCCGTCGTCAAATCTAGTACATCTAATATGTTTTTATTAGTATATAGTTCATTATAAAAGGAATACATTTTGCCCTTCATGGCATTTGTTTTATTTATTTTCCTCCCGTCCTGTGATTTTAGTTTGTTAATTATATTTGATGACTGATTGGGCTTTTCACGGCTTAAAACGTATTTTGAGGTTTTCACCCTCTTTTCAACCCATTTCACTATTGGTGTTATATGTAAACCTTTGTATTTTTTTTATCATAAATAAGGTCTAATTCCATTTCTAATGTTTTTGATCGTCTGTAGTTAAAATCATTAGTGTGTCCTCTTTCCACATTCATCTATTTTATGTTCAACTGATTTGCTGTTTTGTTTGATTTTTGTTCATGATTTGCAAAGTCAATGGATAAATCTTTAGTTTTTCTTTTAATCAATTCCCATGCCATTATAGGACTTTAGGATGAAACTTTATTATGAATAACATCCATTATTCCCTTTTTGTACTTTTCATTTTCCAGATAAGAAACATTGAACTTCCAATATCCCTGTCCTCTTTTTGTTTTATCTATATCAAAACAGAATTTTAAATGGCTGTCATAGGTTATGCGACTTCGTTCGAATGAGTACCTGGAACGTTTCTAATTTGAATGTCTTTTAAGTTAATGTAAAATGAATTGTTTATAAACACACATATTCCTGTAATTTTTAGCGTCACACCACGTATATCCTAACATTTCTGGATAATATTTCGTCTACAACTCATCTACATTGCAATTTTGTATCAATTCATTCATATAACATACACTTCTGTCTGTGCTATTATTCAATTAAAATCCCCACACAATACAACATTTTCATTATGAGAATTTCTTAATATGAAAGTTTTGAGTTTTTTGAAAAATATGCGCTTCTTTTTTTATATCATTAGGTGCATATATATTTACGATTGTAAAAGTATTACCGTCAAGTTCAAGGTTAATTAAGATTCTTCTTAAATCATAAGATTTTCTTACTTTTATTATTTTTACAATTACATTTTCATTAAATATGATAGTTTATGGTGTGTATGTCTCTCAGTTGAATCGATACGCAAGAGCATGCCATGCGTATGAGGATTGTTTTTTGCGAGGCCAACTACTAACCAAAAAGTTGATGTTGCAGGGTTATAACGACAACTACATTATACGATAAGTGTGAAAACTTTAACGTTGTAATCGTTGTAATCATCTACTTTCCACTCTATGTAGTAATTTACCACTATAACCTGCTTATGCTGATTTATAAGTGTAGAAACAGTATAAAACCAAGAGCTTGTACGCACTATAGAACCTCCGCTTTACCCTGCGCTGGTGTAATGATCTCCACAAGTTTGATTCGATGCTGCTACAAGAGGCAATAGCTCCTAATGCTCGCATGGAAGGACTTTAGAGTTGACCACACACAACGAGGGCCCAACTACTAACAAAAAGTGTTGATGGTCGCAGGGTCATATAATCGAATCTTGTTGAAGTAATCATTTTTGGCCGCCCAATTTACAGTCGACTATAAGATCACTTGTTTGCGATTTACCTAACAAGTTAGTCCACTAGAAGATACCCAAATCATGCTTGACGGCCCTTGCTCCTTCAGTACGCATATTTGTTAGAGCTCCAATATCCTCTAGATTCTGACGTAGGCGTCAACGCCCACTCGCTGGCTAGTTTTGACTCAGGGCTTACGGCGGGTGTGCACCGGTCAGCAGAAGATGCGTATTAAACTCCTCCAGGCCAGCTGATCCTCGCTTTCGCTTTGTCGTGAGCCGTGGTTGCTTACACCGACTTTTATAGATTTTGGGTGGAGGGTGGGTGTTTATATGTATTACAGTTCGTTCTAAAAATCCCGATTCATTGAAATTCATTGATGAAGATATCATAGAATATAATGAAAATGTAAAATACGCATTCAAAAGCTTACTCTCGGGTTATGGGAAAGAATTTATTTAATTAAGGCCTACATATATCAAATTTCAATATCAAAGCTCAGAGGTTAAAATTGTCATACCATTTAATTAATAAATCGATTACAAATAAAACTCAGGATTTTCCTTCGTGTTGATAGATTACTCGGTTACTTTATTCAAATCCAGATTTTTTTCTTACAAGGTTGTGTGATTATTTATAAACATATGTAAATTTTAACCTTATTATATTAAGAGGTATTTTTTTGTTTTTCTCATCATAGTTCTAGGAAATTCCACACGATACGTATTTAAATACACGTCCGAGATATGGAAAAAAGCTGTAGAGAAATTCTGACACTATGAAGTGGTTCTTGGTGTTTCTGCTTATTGCTTTGGTGGTTTTAACGGCAGGTAAGAATGAATTAGAATTATTTCTGGTTATTTCATGCATTAATAAGAATACTTAACGAGTAGTGATGAATCTCAAAATTCCTATCAAGAACACAAAATTGATAGACGCATTGACCCCTGGACAAACCAGATGTGGATTCAGGTATGTAGAAGTAAGCATTCCCTGTTGACTGGTCAATCAAACACGCCGTGAGTCCTACATTTTGATACAGAAACGAAGTTGTCACAGTCAAAACCAGTAAGAAAATAACGGCGTATGATATGACATTGCTGGATCTCGTATATATTCTACATGTATGAAGTATTATCTTCGCTCCTCATGAAAATATTTATTGTGACAAACCATGCTAGAAGTATTATAAATCAAATTTGAAATCTAAAAGTTTTTAATGAACTTCTAGTAGAACAGTTTTCATTTTAACGTCAACAATTGTGAAATTTGAAATTACGCCAAACGTCAATTCTGATGTATCAAAATCATGGTAATTTTGAGTACTAATTCCGTGCTATTTCTGGTTATTAGCAGTAAACAATGTAAAACTTTATCGGCAGTCATCGTTTATACACAAAAAGCCATTTGGATTGAATGGTTTTTATATAAAAACTATAGGACATCTCCGTACAAAGAATATAAATTAGCGACATTGACACTTGTTAAACGTAATCACGTAATCATAATCTCAACAACACACAGTCGAGTGTAGGACAATACGAATATTCGACCAAAGCGAAGGCAGGACGAGGTGCCATGGAGCAGTAAGCATCATCTGCTGATCGGTAACACCCGCCGTGAAACCAAGTCGAAATAAAGTAAACGGGATTACCCATCGTCAAATCTTGTAGGAAAAGTACGCTCTAACAACGGGACAGTATAATTTGCGAAATGATAACTTTAAACGAGATTCGTTATAACCCTGCAACATCAACTATTTTGTTAGTAGTTTGCCTCGCTTTAAAACGTCCGCATACGCATAGCATGTTCTTGCGTATCGAATCAACTGGGATATATACACATCATAAGCAGGTGATAGTACTTTATTACTACAGAGAAAGGAAAGTTGGCGATTGCAAAGTTAAAGTCATCACGCTTATCATATAATGTAGTTGTCAGACATTAGAGTCAATGTTAAGTAAAATATCCAAATATGAAGCAGATATGTATATCGTCCAAAATTTATAATGTAACAGGAAAATCAGCACACAGTGTCTGTTTATGTTAAGAAAAAAACATCGATCATTGGACATGTCTCTTCAGGGGCAATGGTGAAGTATCCATATAAGTGAAAAATTCTCAAATGGAACGTAACACAACCAGTTAAACAATCAAACACACTAAATAAACGGTGCATTGTGTAGTTACAAATGTACAACTACTAGTGGTGGATTCAGGGTTTGTAGGTTGACTAATTCGTTGAAGATGACCAATAAATTAAAGGTCCGTGGTGAGGCCCAAGTGCGGCTCAGGCGGTGACGCGCCGGGTACTCCTGGGCTTTATGGTTATTAAAATTACTAACGTATGAAGGTATGAAGGATGGATAAATCAACCCGGAAAAATAACTTTAATAACCCTAAAACCCGAGAGTACCAACTTTGTGTACTTTTTATCCTGTTTACATCGTTTATCCTGTTTACATCGTTCACATTGTCGACATTGCAATATCAATATTATAATATTACACTCACGCCTTTGGCTTGTGGACTATGTGTCAAAACCCTGACTACTATTTTGACATAGTACACGCAAAATCATCTTCGCTAGCCAAAGGCATGACGGTCCACTTAAGAGCAAACGTTGATGGATCGTCACCCTTGGCTAGCGAAGATGACGCAAAACGTAACATTATTATCATTATGCTGACTGTCCATAATTATGCATTAAAACACCACCACTTCGGTTTGGCTAAGTCCAGTTTTGGGTATTTCCAAAAAACACTGACATGCTTGCCTCTGTCCCTCATAAAATCGTTGAGCATTTTCATACTGAAATTCATGGCGTGTTTAGTTTTCTTGGACATTAGATGTTTGTCCCTAAATAAAGCTAGTTCTTCAGTTCCGAAACGATCAGCCTACTCATGTTTTGTTTTTAAAGCTGATTCAAACGAATGACATCACATTGACGTCACAAACGTTTCCAATGACATTTGTTTTTGACTAATCAATATTGAGAACTTTCACGGCGATATAGGCCTATTTAGCATAGTAATCATATAATATACCAGCATTGCAATAATAATTGATTTTAAACTTCTAAAAACGGGTATTTAGAACTGGAGGCTAAAGTATATAAAATGGCGAAGTAACAAAGTATTAAACGCTAATCATAGTCCCACATAAACACACACTACAAAATCCGAGGGCTTGCAGGCCACAACACCGGTACCTTCCGACAAAAGCGAGACAGAATTACGGCTTGCCATGGAGGAGTAAGGCATCCTCTTGCTGGATCCGGTCCACACCCGCCGTGAGCCCGTAGAGTCGAAAGAAAGTAAACGTGGTTACCCGTTCGTCTAAATTCTAGCTACCGAAAATGACAGTCTAAACAAACGGGTATGCAACAAAATCAGTCCAACATACTGACCCTTAGCTACATAATTTTTAATCGCAAACATAGTCATTATAGCGGACTGTTTAGAATTTGCGAATATGCATGGCACTTTTTAAATGAGGCATTCGTTATAAACCCTACCATACATCAACATTCATTGGTTAGTATGTGCGCCTCGCTTCTAAATCTAAACGGCCTCAAGCGGTCTGAGAGTCGTACCTCGCAGCATCGATAGTAACAGACGATCTCATGGACCACAATCCGCTCACCCATTAGAGAAGAGCCAGCAAGTTTGGGGCGACTTTCAATATGGCCACTATTTTCATGCATCGTCTTGACTAAAGCTAACCCTCTGTCAATCTTCTAATTACACATTAACCATGAACATTCATCAATAATAAAATTAAGCACAACAATCCACCATAATTATGATCGGACTAGGGCCATGTATATCCCTGCGGGTTCTTTTAATCGTGTTCTTTCTTAAACAATTGTCTTCATACAATACACAAGAAAATGAAATCATGTCGACAAAGGTCCGCGCGGCTCATCGTCGAGGCACCTCAAGAGCCCCCGCATTGTTGTTCAATAAACTCAGCGAACAAAAATACTTATTATGGTTTGAGGGTGGGATCTAACAATAGTTTTTAAAAAAATATTTTACCATTTTTATACACGTAAGAACAGAAATCCAACCATGATCCCCAGGGCGCTCCATCCAAGTGCCAAATGAACTCAGTTCTCACACAAAGAAACAAGGGAATATATGGTTTTGAGGGTGGGGATCCTCAGATATTCCAACCAATATAAACGCGACAATTCTTCCAAAAAAAAAAAAAAAAAATAAAATAAAACAGGCAGGGGAGTCCATGACCCCTAAAGGCCCTCCACATATTATTCCAATAACCTCTGGTCTTCAACACACATCATCAAAAAAAAATATATGGTTGAGGGTGGGGATCTGAATAGTTCTCACAGATATTTTAGACCATCTCTAAGATTGTTAAAAACCCCCAGTTCATGGAACCTCAACTTTTGCATAAGTTTGGTGACTATCTTTTGGCCCCTTGTGCTGGACAGATTTTGCCTTATACTCAAAGAATTTATTTTTTTCATTTTTTGTAATATTTTCTCATTTCCATCCACCTGAACAATTTATGAGTGATTTCACACTAAATTCAAAAGTTGTCTCTAAATACGGCACTGCAATGATGTTTATGTAACATCTTGACTGGGTATGAATACTTGCGGCATGATTTGACATGTATACCTCGACTCCGGAAATTTGTAAAACAAAAAATAGCTGCGTATTAAATGAACTTTTGACATGGTTTTTCAACTTATTTCTACGGTAAGACCAAGATATTTTTAAAGCCAATCAGTGCCCTCAATTAGCCAACCAGATTGTCATTTAGGTGACCTACATTTGGAACTGGTTTGCGAGAATACAAATAGAACTGCGGGGAACGTCTTTTAATATTTCCTTTCATACGCAATGTGTTCATTCACGCCGATATTGATTAACTAGGGGCTGATATCGCTAATGATTGGTGCCTGTCTTTACAATCAATCATAATATTGATAGTTCTTATTGATTCAATACAGAGTAACTCTATGTATGATGCTATCTTCCATCGACTGTGTGTTAGTCAGAAAACGCAAAGGCAGTAGTTACTAGCGTTCACCACGAGCACTTCGCGACTGTACATCAGAACGTATGATGCTGAGTCATGCGTGGAGAGCAGGGGGGTAGCTGGTAGTTTATATTACTGTAAGATGGGCAGATCGCCGTGCGAAGTAAGATGCGTCTGACGACAGGAGTACGCTCGCTACATGGGGCGCAGACCTGCAGTGATCTCAAAGTAAGGATCATACATGCAGGGGGCATGCCCTCTGTGTGCCGCCGTATTCGACAATCACTGGAGAGACTATCACAACCATACTAGCACGGGCGATTTCTTCACTTGTATATAATAATAATATAACGAGATTATCTTGCTCCT
>CAJDSM010023778.1:4737-24705 GCA_903981925.1 Ostrea lurida | reverse complement strand
AGCTATATAACTTAAATTCTTGGTACTCTTCTACTCAACACACACAACGTCACAAGATGCGGCGATTTTAAATAGTTCGTAAAATGCACTTGTTTGATCAGTATCTGCATGTATACACTCCTATAGCTCAAAGTTTGGCTAAAGCATCGGTTTGGGTAAATCCGCAGGTCCCGTGTTCGATCCAGCACAGCTGACTCTCTTTGTTCATATTTTACTGCGAGAAAATTTTGGATAAATCATGTTTTATTTGTTATTCAAATTTCATAATTTCTACACACATTTTCACATGCTACTAGATTATACTCATGCATCTCATATTCTCTCATTAAATTAGATTCATATCGTGCTTTTTGAGAAAACTTTTCCCAGATGTAGTGGCCAACATTAAAAAAACACGATTGACTCTCATAGGTAGAACAGAAAATACAATTCAAATTTGAAACTAACATATATAAATTCGGAATTCGGCAAACTTCGGCTGACTTCCCGGTACCCTACAATCAAATGTTTAGATGTAATCGGCGGGGAGGTGACACCGAGTGATAAATTGGCAAATGTTAACAACGTGTTAAACTTAATATCATATTCAGAAAAACATATATAGAAAGTCTCAGCAAGTGTACGGCGCAGCATGGATCCCAACAAAAAAGCCGCAAGGCGCAACTGATCAGGTTGTCATGGAGGATAGCATCTCTTTCCGACCGGTCACAACCCGCGCGTGAACTTTTAGTCGAAAATAAAGTAAACGGATTATCCCATTCATCAAATCTACAGTACTGAAATCGCCAATGCTTAACAAAGGGTATGAACAATCAGTCACATTTGACCTATATTAATGATAATTTGTCTATCCATCAAAAACAGGGTCATCAACAGCGCTTAGAATTGCGAAAGGATGACTTTAAACTTTAAATGGTTCAACATTTAGTTTACCCAGTTCCATCTACAAATTTCTATGCATGTCGGTGTGCTGCAAAACATCGGCGAAACCCCTCACTATCGTTTTTAGACTGGGAAGGTTTTAGGAAGCACGATCACGCATTGTCACTTACTAAGATAGTGAGATTCAGGACTATAACTTATGTCTATGAGTAATATATAACAGTGAAGCTCGACATTCAAAGGAGTTGGTGATCACCTTGATTAATTCTAGATCTTGAGAAATGAGATCTGCCGATCTAATCACAATATTCCTTATAAAACAGCAGCAGAAAAACGGGATCAAACAGCTATGGCAAACTTGTATCTACATTGCTTTTAAGTAACATGTTTACTCATTCGTTTAAAAGAGAAGGATTCTGTACAATTATTATATTCGTTTTTAAACAGTAATTTAGTAAGATTATAGTAAAATAAAATTACTCTTAGCGACAAAGAAATGAATGAAGTAGACGAAGCATACTTACGAATATACATGTAACCGAGTTTAATCATTGGGCTGAATTTCCTTGCAGCCAATCAACTATTCCCCTCCCTGAACTACGAAACACTTATGATTATTAGAAGGAAAACCGAGTTTTAACGTTCTTATTGGTCTTTTTCAATGCGAAAAAATGACGTAAGTGCACGAGTAGAAAAAATACGGAAAATTAGAATTCGCACATCAAAAATGTGTATGTATCAAAAATTCTGTGATTGAGATATAAGTAAACTAGTGCGAATTTGTATGGTAAAATCGAATGATACTGGTGATTTGATATAATTATATAATTGAGTTTTATTATCTAATAAAGTAGGCTCACGCAGTAACAGTCGTCTTTCTAAAACATAATCCTACTGGCAGTCGATAGTAAATTCGAAGAAATGCCGTCGTTTTCCGGGAATACGTTGCTGGTCCTAATAGATAGACGTCCCCAAAATTGAGAAACTGACTGACGGGTCCAGTAAGACTTTTCTAAGCTTCTGAAATTTCAAACAAGACAGAGGTACAGAAAAAATAGTCGCAAACATAACTACATGTGTCGTAAGCGACAAAAATCTTGTCCGTGATGATAGTAGGCAATCCAGATATTGTCGGCCCGAGCTCGCTATATGAACTAATATATCTTGGCGGACGGGCCAGATAAGATATTTTTCAACATGGACAACGGTCTTTCCCGTAGAAATCATTGCCGTTCCCGCTTTTTTTCAACGTGCACCCATATGCGGAAAACTAATTACGCAACATTTGAGCAATCATGGTCCATGTTATTACTCCGTGCATGAACTTGTTAATTATTCATAATTTATTGCGTGATTATCAGGTGGAGTTTTCCTGTTGGGAACATACCCCCCGGTCTACTTTCTAACTCGAAATCAAAGTAGTCTTAATAGTCAAAACCAAAATTATCCAATCAAATTAACAATCAGTAAATCGTTTTCCTATCCACCGTCCGGACATAAATATTGTCGGACCGACAAGATAGACCAGGTATAAAACGATATCGTTCTCTTCTATATGTGGGAGTGTGACGAGGACAACTATATACGTAATGCTTTTTACTTTTAACCCTATGCTTTCAAGGAATCATTGGGAGTATGACGTCATTGGAAAAATTATTCTCTGGTTCTTTGTTCTATTATACAAATAGACATAATCTAAACATTGTTACATTCTTTAATTTTTTGCACATTTTAACCGTGCCCTTTTTCTCATTCAATTTATGAATTGGTATGCAAGTTTCAGCAGTCAACTGCATGTCCAGATTTTTTTAAATCAGAAGTACTAGAAAAACATCAATATACTTCATCTACTAACAACACTTTTGGTAAATGGGAAATACCGGTAATTAACTCGTATAAAGATTACAGCATATTCTAATGGTTAGTGTAATTGTAAAATGAAAAAGGAGGAGTACACAAGTTATTGCTTGGCTGGGTTTCTCGCTCAGAACCATGTCTGCTCAGATAGACCTTACGTATCTTTGGCCTTAACAACTCACCTTCCCCCAATAGACAAGAATTTCCTGATCTGGGAAGCCAAATGTATATTTTGATACAATGAATATGATTTTTTTTATATACGTTACAATAGAAAAGTCAAGACATTTAGGTTGTTTTCAACTTGAAATGTTGACCGGTCATCATCATAATGTTGACTGACTGACCAATCGCAGTTCCATTAGCGTGTAAACTAAATCTAGGATGCATTATCCCAATCGAGTACTTATTGAAATGTGTGATAATGCTAAATACGTATACCATGCATCCCCCCCCCCCCTACGACCACACACCCACACGTACAACTATCAAATTTCAATTTATAAAGAAGAGTATGCTACCTGGTATTTTCATCAATATTACGACATCTTGTTTTTTTTTTATTTTTAAAAAAGTATATTTGTTTAGGGAGGAATTAACATAAGTTTTTGTTGGAAAGTTAGCGATCCAATTTCAGTTTGCACCTTTTCCGCCTTAATATTGAGGGAGAAAATACAAAAAATACATAAACAGCCTCCCCCCCCCTCCAAAAAACAACCAAACTTTAAAAATACCCCCCCCCTCAACCAAAAAACAAAAACACACTCAAGAAAATACCAAAAAAGCAGACCCCCCCCATAAAAAGCAAAAAAAAAAAAAAAAAAAAAAAAAAAGAAACACAAAACAACAAACATATTAAAAAAAAAAACAAAAAAAAACAAAAAACTAACCAACCAACAACATCAACAAACCCCAATCTTTTGTTGAAAATATTGAACCAAGTGGGGGAAGGGGTGGGGATGGGGGTAAGGTTGCCAATCCCTCTATATTCAACACATGATTGTTACTTAAAGCTAAAACGTTCAACAGTTAAAAATGGCTTACCACGCTTAATCACGTCACTTCTATCATTCTTGTGTAACATATTGTATTTTATAAACGAATATCAAAACACTCGAGTTCAACCTGCTTCATTTCTCAGTATTCCGAAAACAGCGTCGTAAATTATTATTCAGTATTTTTGAAGAATTCGAAATAAAGTGCACTCCCTGCTTTGATCGTGTGAAGAAGAGTGTTAAACAGCCAATTTTGCACTGTTTTGAAGCTTGACAAACTCTGAACCTAAAGACGCAAAGATGTTTATACAGATACCTTGTATCTGTATGTATTTGCTTCTTCTACATTTTGTTTTATAACTGTATTTTACAAAATTTATTTCTTTTTTTCAAACAGGTTGACAGGTGAGCAATGTGTCATTATTTTTTTCAAATGGTAGAAAACTGTATTTTGATTCAAGTTTTTACAACAGGCGAGGTTAAATTCGAATTCTTGTTATATATATAAATTTAGTCAAGATCGTAAGCACTTACTGGTCTATTCAAATGGTTTTACAAAGGAGACATTTCTATTATGATAATTTCACATTTTAAACAATAACGAAATACTGAACAATAAGATCATTAAGCATCCAGGTGGAATTCACGAATAATTACCAGATATTGAAATGGACAATGTGTGCATAATCAATTGTTTATAATTATCCAACTTTTTCGAATTTTGTTAATTTTGGGAGAAGGTCCGCAGAAGATCATTACTGGGATTCGTGTCGCCTTCCGGTCTCTGGTGACGTCGACACTCCTCGTGATGGTTGTATTTTTTTGTTCAGTTTTTTTTAAAATACGCCTGAATTATATCTTCCCCTCTTTTCCAGGGGAAGACATCGTTTTCGAACTTTCTGTCTGTTAGTTCACAAAAATCTCGCGTGAACGCACTTCTCCTCCTATACCGCTTATCAAAGATAGCAATTGAACTTTGTAACAAAAGTTTTAATACCATTTGCAGATGTGGCATATTGTCGTCGACAGGAGGATCGAATTAATTTTCCTTCAAGTTATGGTGGCTCCCAGAGGTTGTGGAGGTGTAGAACTTCTCGCTATTCGGCCCATCCAGATAAACTCGAAAACTTTGTACAAAGCTTCATTGCCTTTTGTAGATGTGCACATTGTTGAAGAGGGGGGCGTGGGTGGGTATATTGCCCTACAAGTTATGTGGATCTAAGCAGGGATGGATGCTCTAAATATAATCTGTATACTTCTCCCATACGCTTAATTGATAGGCTTAAAACTTTTGGCAATGCTTTCATTGCCATTTGCAGACGTGCATATTGGTCTGGACAGGGATCCAATTATTTTTCTAACAAGTTATGCGTGGACTCTAAGAATCTGTTGGATGTAAATACATGTAGCTCTGCAAACACTTCTCCTTATGGATTATCAGATAGGCCTGGAAACTTTCTATCATACCTGAATGGTGCATGTTTTCAGGCCAGACGGGATCCAAAGTGTTATACTAAAGTAATAGCGCGATCTAAAGGAGAGGGTGGGTGTAGAATGGCTTGTGAACACTGTTCTCCTCCTATAAGACTTTTTGAAAACCTTTGGAAATGTTTCAATTGACTTTATTAACCATTTTGTGATGCTCAAATTGTTCGAAACTAGGGAATCTACATATTTTCTTCCGCAATTTTTTTAAGGCTTACATACATTTATTTTCAATCAAAATTTGTGTTATCTGCACATGAAATCAAAAAACTACAAATTACATATCATAAATGAAAACCATGAGAGAGAGAGAGAGAGAGAGAGAAGAAGAGAGAGAGAGAGAGAGAGAGAGAGAGAGAGAGAGGAGAGAGAAGAGAGTAGAGAGAGAGAGAGAGAGAGAGAGAGAGAGAGAGAGAGAAGAGAGAGAGAGAGAGAAGAGAGAGCGAGAGAGAGAGAGAGAGAGAGAAGAGCGAGTAGAGAGAATTTTCTTACAATTTACAGTGGATCAAAGAGGAAGCGTTTTTAATAGCTTTTTTCATTGTGAAGGGCCATGTGCTCACTTTCCTAACTAAGTACTTAAAGCATAACAGTCATTATTTTTGTATCATACACAACATGAAACATTGGTCACATCGCATATTGAATTATTTTTCTCCTCATCTTCCTCAATGCTAAAGTTATATTCACCATAATGTATATTCCTGCTCCGGTTCTTTCCCTGCATACCTAATGCAAGGTAATATTAAGGGGAGGAGGGCGGAGACATGTTTAGTTTTAATAAAAACAAATTATATCTAGTTGGCCTTACTAGTTTAATGCTAAATTGAAGTAGGTAATTGCCTGTACCAGTTTAATCGATAAAGTACGAGATCAAATGTTTTGTATTTTAATTATTTGAAGAAACCGTAATAGTAATAGATCATGTATTAGGCCTATTCAAATTATTTAACAAATCCTAACAAAAAATAATGGTTCATTAAATCAAAGATGTTAAACTCCCCTTTGTAATGTGATATGAAGGGATTTTTTTCAATATTTTTATGATATTACGTTAAGCAATGTACTTCTGTAACTATGTTTGAAAATATTTATTTTTTCATAGTCGCTGGCCGGTATGAAATCTAACTAATCAATATGTGCAGAAATGCAAAGTAAAAATTAAAACGTAGCACATATTGTACGCATAAAGAATTATTTTAAACCATAGTAAAATTAACTTCACAGTCCATTTGTATTATGTCTGAAAGGTTATGTCTACGAAGTGTTGTGGGAAATAAATTTCTATAAAACGTCTTAAGGTGGATGAAACATCCGCTTTTTTTTCTTAAGAGCTACCCAATCTACGGAAAGGAATAGTTGTAAAATGAAAAAAAAATAAAAATATGGATATTTTAATAAATAATTCTAGACAAATATTGTGAGTTGATTTTTTTTTCACAAAAGATTTTTTCGATGACATAATGTTTGTGGCTAATACATGATGAAGTCCGGCAAATGTTTATCCACTGTAATCGGAATAAGTTTTAGTTGTTAATGGATGCCCGATAGAAGTAGTACAGTTTCTGTTTATTTATACCAAATCCATAATAACGAATGTCTTCTGTGAACCACATCGGATCACATTTCGTCACGTTACGGACAATAGCCGAGTAGTTACGAATTGTCCCTTTGTGACATTCAACATTAGGTATAAAAATGCTTAAAAAGGTGAAAATGCAACAGTGATTCACTAAATAAAAAATTGGGTATGTACACGTCAGACAGTATTTTTACCACAACTGACAATGCCAATGATATATCGCTATAACGAGCATAGGATTTTCGAAATGTTGGACTTTAACGAAACCTTGTTTGATAAACCTGTAACATCAACTTATTTTTCAAGTAGGATGTCTTCGTTTAAAAACTGATCATATGCAGAACAAAGCTTCTGTGCGGAATCGAATAGTCGAGAGCCATTAACAGCATATCAGGGTAAAAATGGAATAATGCTGGCGTAAGAAATGGGTAAGTTGACAAAGGGGGCTGCTGATAGTCATTTTCCGTTTATCAATAAACAGTTGCGTTGTTAGTTTTGCCCGGTTTTTTACATCTATAGTTTTTCATCTTCAAAAAGCAATAGGAAAACAGGGTTTCTTAATGGCGGCTTTCATTCCAGAAAGTTTTAATGAAGAGTCTATGTAAAGAAATAAATCTTGAACAATCTACACAAGTTTCTAAGCTTTGAAAACCAATAGGAACACTCAGATGTCTGCAAAAGTACAACTTCTTGAATGATGAAAATCTACGCCCGAATATGGTAAGAATAAACTTTTCCTAAGAGCAGAAATGTGGATTTTTGAGTCCTGAACATTGACTATCATCCGTATTATTTCTAAACTAGTAGGCAACCACGGACTTGGTGAAGACTTGTTAAAGACAAGTCTGACAGAATTTGGATGGTAACTTAATCCTGTACATAAACATCTTCAAAAATGATTGTTTACCTCAACCTTGCGAACCAACAACCAAGTCTTTTGTGTAGGAATTCCGGAAGTTTACTCGAGCCACAATTTTCCAAGCAAGATTTACAGAATTGACTGAACCAAAGGTGCTTGTAATTGTCAAGCCTGCAAGTTTAAAGGGGCATGGTCACGTTTTGATCTAAAATACTGTTTAGATTTTAGATTTTCGCAATTTTTAATGTTTACGCAATGCTCACTTCTGGGGTATTTCTACAATGGTCCGCATAAAAATTTTTGAGCATCTTTGTTGAGTTTTCAAGTGAAGATTCAGCACTTGACAATTCTTTGCTATGTACCGTAAACAAGGCTCGAGCCTTTGTTCTTATTTCACATAAAGATTGCCTTTTAGAACAGAAATACCATGTAAAAACCAAGTGAGATGTGAGAAACAACTGGAAACTCTTTCATGTTGTGGTTTTCAGAATGACTTGTAATTTGATTAAAAAAATTTTGCCTTTAAACGGAACGTATACTAGCATTATTCATATAGGTAAACCAAAAACATGGCCGAGCCTTGTTTACATAGCAAAGAATTGTAGTAAAGAGCTGTATTCATGTAAAATCAACAAATGAGTTCAAAATCTTATGCTTACCATTAGAAATACCCTAAGTGGGTGCAAGTTGTAACCATTAAAAATGAAAATCTAAACATTTTTTGCTCGAAACGTGTCATGTCCTTTAAGTAAAATCGGTTTTAGGAATCGGTTGCCTCTATATTGTTATTTGATCCGAGGCCGAGGTTTCTTGAAAAAATAAACTACCAATTTCTAAAAGAATCGGATGACCGTCAATCACTTTAATGTTTCACGTAACAATTTAATCAATTCTTTTTCTTGCCATAATCATGGTGGTTGTTAAAAATTGGCAACAGTTTTGATGGCTAGGAAGTTCCAGTAAACTCCTTTTGTATCATCTTCTCCCCCAGCAAGCACGGTTTAGGATGCGTTTCGGGATAACAATGCCTAATGGTTTTTCTTTCCGTTTGACCAAATGTCCTACATCACGACGTGTGATTGAAGTTACAAAAACCATAATTAGGCGGGCAGACCATTGTCCTGAAAATTCATAAGAGAACGGTAGAGCTCTTTCTCTTTCCTAGACCATTGATTGGCTAAGACAAAGTTCGAACCAAACCTGTAATTAATTCTTGATGAAATTTACACTTTGTGTCACCCTTCTTGAGTTTTTAAAAGGTGTGAATGAAACGTTTTTAAATTTTGTTTTCGAGGGACTTTGCCAGGAATAAAATATACATACTTATCTATCAACAAAAGGATTAATTGGTCTACAGAGAACTAGGGTGAAGTGGTATAACACTTGGAGTCGAAAGAAAATTAAGAATACACGTGTGTTTATAATATGCTAGATTACCTTTTTAACCACCACAATACCAATTGCAATATATGAGTTTGCGCTTTGTTTCAATTCATCGAATTTGGTTTTATAACGTATATATCGGACGTTTACGTTTGAATATTTGATAAAATCATTTTTCATTTTCTTAGAGTTTTTTAAAATTCATTGGTATTAAGCTAGATTCACAACTTTTTATTTTCTATGATAACGTCAAACGAAGGCCATGTCGTCATATCAATCGGATAGAATCGGTATATAACATTTTGTTACCAATCGGATTGCGCTCTTCCTTTTTCGTACCTGCAGTTACGGAAAAAGCAGAGTAGTTACGATTGATTTCGTCACATATATCTAAAACGTCTGGAATAAAACAGGGTCAATCGGCTGAAGTTGATGATATTTGGTCAATGAGATTTTACTTATAAGGACGAACGTTAGAATTGTAAGGGTTTTATCCGAGGGTAAAAGTTCGGCTGACGGTTTAGTAACTCGAATTTTCTCTGTCCTAATCTTAAGAGCTCGCGCACATTTATAGTTACATGTATCATCCACAATATCTAACTTTTAAACAAAATATCTAAACATCTTATATAGGCCTAGTTTATAAATTTATATTCAAAATTTCCTTTCACAATTAAAGCTCCACTAATATGCACGTGCATCAGATTGACAACATTAATTGTGTGATCAGGCTACAGTACCTCTCGGTGTTGGGAACAGCTCATTATGCTCTTTTGCCCTCGGACAGTAAAACACACTGAGCTGTTCCCGGCACCCCGGGGGAAATATTCAGGTCTATTGATTAATTAAATAACTGTCGACTTTCACAGCCGTATAAATATCTGCCAACTGCCAAACAACTCTCTGTCGACAGCCATTTAACTGTCTGTCGACTGGCATATTCTGTTGGTGCCAAGTTAGAAAAAAAAATATCTGGTTTCCTTCAACCGGTTTATCTATAGTAGCAGCCATTTAACTATTTGTTGAATGTCATCTAGCTATTTGTCGACTGTCATATAACTATCTATTGACTGATAAGATTTTGTGTTGACTATACCCAATAACTATTTGTCGGCAGCCATTCAATTGTTCATTGACTGCCATATAACTACTTGTAGACTGTTATGTAAAAATCTGTTGTCTGCTATTTGTCGGCATCTATTTAACTATCTGTCGACTATTAAATAACTATCAGGGGGAAACTTTATAATTATCTGTCGACTGCCAAATAATTATCTAACGGATGTTATATATAACTACCTACCGACTGCCATAGGGATGCAAGTATCTGCAGTTTAGGTTCAGGAGTCGGCAGTATTTCAAGGATAATATTGACATGGCTTACATAATTATTCAACAGACAAAAGTTATTCAATTATTAACATCCAACTCGAACAGAGTAATGTGTAATTCCATTCGTTGATATAAATAAAAAATATAGTCTTACCTTTTTACATCTTCGTCAAATATCAAAGTCGCCAAAGCTGATTAACACTCTCCAAAAATGTTTGATATATCAGAATACGTGACGTCACAGTACTTCCGTACACAGTAGTCAAAGGACATTTCTTGGATGAAACCATGAACTACCTTATCACAATAGCCTGCAATGGATAACACGATAAATGTACGTACCGGCCATTACCACATCGTTACAAATATCTGTGAACAAGACAGGGGAATCATCAACGGAAATTACAGAATGACTCAAAAATATGTTTTCAATGTATAGGTAAATACTTCGGCCCCATTCTATACATTTTTGCTTTGAATGCCGCTTTTAGTCTACACCTTTGTGTACCGGCGGTTTCCCCCTCGCTGTCCATCCTCCGCCCCAAGCTTAAGGGGTCTAACCTTTAAGCAATCACCACCGAAACAGTGTTTATTCAAGACTACTTCAAAAGTTGATAAGGGGATCATGCGTTCCGTTTATGTCCCATTTCGTTTGCACAGTATTAAAATTATAATCAGTGGAAACTTCACACTCTAACATTAAACTGTAAATCCAATTTATCGATAAATTGATTTATTTACAGGTGATGAATCGGTTTTATAGAATGTAAGAGTGTGCGTTTGCATGCTGGTATTTCTTTTTATCATTTCGATTTTGTTTAATGTTTGTATTGAACAATGAAGTTAACGAATACACTTTTAAATCGTTTCTCAAATACCCCGTACGATGATTTGATTCCTTAAGGATTTATATAAATAATACACTCCCATCCCTGCCCTTTATTGTTTTGTTAATTTGTTTGCGGAATTAGGAGTATGCTAAATATAGAGAATTTCATAACTTTTAAAGAACTGTATGATTTGATAAACTCATATCTTAATAGGACTATCCAGAATAAAAGATTAAAATCTCGGAAGTTATTGCAGTACAATAAGATAATGGTTTTTAAGAAATATATAATGATATGGTTAACATAATATAGCTTTTTTTATTGTTCAATATCAGATGCTAAATTTAGAACGCGTAACTTTTTTACAGTCCGAATAACGATGACACATGTTGTGTTGACATTGTTTTGCAGTTGGAAAAAAAAACAACCTTGACACCCCTACAATGCACAATTTATTTGTGAAATATTTCACCGTCAGCTGCTTTGCATATTATATTGCAGAGTGGAAGCGAAAAATTTCTAACTAAGGGTATCTTGTTAGATTTAGCTTTATAGAATTCGGCATATGATAAGACAGTACCCAATACGGAGACGCTACTATTTATCTCGTGCTGTACCAATAAATAAACTGTTTAACTTCTCGCAAATCTACCTCTTCACCAATCAATGATGAAGGACCGTTACTGTTATTGGAAAGTCATTGTACACATTCAAGTCTTACGACTATCGAACAACGGTCCATAGTTCCATGTTTACGACAACCGAAGACATTCAATGAAATCCAGGACAACGCGGGAGAAAACGACAGAGCGTTCATCGGTTACCTTTTGTCCTCCGTTATCTCTGCGATGTTATATGGGCCTGATTTTTAAAATATCTTCTTTTATCTTCACATGAATCAGACACACTTTCGTAAAACCGAGGGATATTTTGGTATTGTTCCTAGCTATGTAGAGTATTTTGTGTTACGTAAGTACGGGGTATTTGCGGGAGTCGGCAAGGTTATGAAAGGAGAAAATCAAATAGCGCCTAACAATTGGGTTACGAAACCTACTTCTAACTGCTTAATTAGCTTCATTAGTACCTCATCATGTCCACCAGTGTGTAGGGGTTATATTACGTGCATTTCTTGTAACGATTTTTATGAAACATTGAAAATAATGAACAGTGATCAATTTCATGAATCCCATAAAGATTAGGGCAAACACGGACACCTGGACACAACAAAGCTGGGATCAGGTGCACACGAGGAAGCATCAAGTAATAATATGACATTCTTAATGTTTCCATCCAGCAAATTATGAAACAGCAGCAATTAAAATGTCAAAACCTTCACTCCTGTAACTGTTACATAATCATATTGCTTCATTTGAAATTGATGTCATGTTGTTCTATCCCAATGCTTCACAGACATCTAGATATAAGTATTATCTCGGTTGATATACAAGAGTATGCAGTATACCAACGCAGAATTATCATTGCATATACTTACACTTAAAAGTAGACTTGAATTGTCTTCTAAGTTTTAAAATACCTAATTTTATCAATTTTATATTATGTATTGCAGAGAAGTGTACTCCACATTGACACCACATGGCAGGTCTCTGTATAGATTCAGTCCTCCCCATTGACTATTGAACAGACAGCGGTATATTGCGGAAGCACCTGTTGTATGTTACAAAATGTGTCTATGCAACCGTATACCTACGTATAGTATAATTATTTCTAAACATTTTCCTCGACGCAAAGTTTGTAAAATTGACTACCCGTTGCACGATCAAATAATATCATTTAAAAATAAACAATACTGGAACGTTATACATAAAATTTATTCCATATGTATAATAATCAACAGACTGTGAAAATGGCATCCTTTCCAGCAAATTACTTGTACTTACATTCAACAGTAAGTGTTCGTAAATTACAAAGTATATATACCACATGTATGTGTTAATCCGGGCTCCTGTACGTGGTAGACACACTCGGCAAACCCGCGAAACTTCGTTACCGGCCTAGACCTATACGTCAGCTATCACCCAAACCGCCAGCTACAATCTGTCTGTATCGCCATCAACTGATGGCGCTCGCGAGCACGGGCTGCCTGTGCTTATAGCCAATCTAAAACAGACAGCTCCGATATCGTCTTATGAATTAATACTTAATTCAAAACGATCGCAAGATTTATTTTGGAGTGGTTGTAAGTGTTTGACTAATTTAGAATTAAAAATTTATACTACAAAAATAATGCACTGGGTCTCTGATAACAATTATTGCTTTCCTCTTTCCTTTTTTTTTTTTAAATCTTATAATCTGTTCAATGATTGATTAATACATTATGCATGAAATATGGTTTGATGTGTACAACACCAAGTGACGTCACAGAAAGTAAAATAGGGGCGGATTCAAAACTTAATCTTGTGGAAATAAAAGTTGTAATCATGCTTTACTCAAAGATCAATCTAACGTTGTGTTCAGCGGTAACACCGTGGTCCTGTCAAAAGCGTAATGAATTGTGTATATATATAGAACAACACCCACACTTACAATGGCATATCATTCACATGATTACACATTCCTGTAATTTTAGGTGGAGTAAGTCGTGCTTTGGGGGGTGTGGGGAGAGAGAGAGAAAAATGTTTAGAAACATGCGTGGGGCGCCGTCGTGCTTGGGGAGGGGGAGAGAAAAATGTTTAGAAACATGTGTGGGGCGCCGTCGTGCTTTGGGGGGTGTGGGGAGAGAGAGAGAAAAATGTTTAGGAAACATGCGTAGGTGGCGGTCGCTTGACATTTTGGGGGGGGGGGGGATGCGAGTAAAAAATGTTGTAGAAGAAGAGTGACCGGAAGAGAAAGCCGGTGTGGGGGTTGCTAACGGTGGTGAAACGTGGTGGGCGGCCGTCGGGGACAAAGAATTGGTAAAGGTTAAGTTGAAATTTAGCTAAAAAGTAATAATGAAATACATGGGTTACATGAGTCTACTGGTCAGGTGCAACCACAGTACTAAGTTTCAATTGGTTCTGACGATGTTTTATATTTTTTTCATATCCATGATGAATTGATTTATAATCTTGAGAGAATGAAAAGGAGGCATGATACCGTAAAACATTTTGACCAATGGGGGCCATCTATTCATTTTATTTGAGAGGGTACCAGTCTACCAAGTACCTATCATGCAAAGTATTCACAAGATGTAAAGGCAAAGATAACGAACAGTGATCAATCTCGTAAGTCCTAAATAGAATACAAAAACAAGATTTTGGGCAATCACGGATATCGAGAAAATGTCTTATTTCCAGAGTGGTTTGACCTTTGGCTATGTGACCTTTTAAAATCCATTGAGATCATACACTCCTGACAGTGTACTAAGTTTGATGTTTCTGTAATAGCACAAAGTGGACAATATCTCCCTATGTTCATGGTAGTTTGACCTTGGGTGTCTGTCAAAATAGCTAAAAGTGGAGACTATCTTCCTATATCCACGGTAGTTTGACCCTAGGACCTCAAAATCAATAGAAGAATCTCACTACCAAGTCTGTGTCAAACAAAGAGTCCTCAAGATTCTGAACAGGCAATATCTTGCTATATTCAATTTGACCTTGACCTATGTGACCTCAAAATCACAGCGAAATATCTACATCTTTGGAGTAGCCAGTGTATCAAGTTTTATGACTGCCAGGCAATGGGTTCTCAAGATCTTAGATTGACCCTTCTGACGTCAAAATCAATAAGGGCCATCTACGCTTTTGGAGAAACCATTATAACAAGTTTGATGTCTGTAAAGCATATGAGTCCTAAGTTATTATCGCGGGGCATAAAACCATAGCATGTCATTAACATTGTTTCGTGTTCATCAACATGCACTTGGGGTGGAATCTTCTTCTTTACAAACTCCATGCATGGACTTATTCTATCCGGCTCTTCGTGTAGTTAACCCGTGAGGACCCGGGTTAGAATTAGGGTCCTAAGCACCCCCTGCGTGTCGTAAGAGGCGACTGATTGAGGCGGTCCTTCGGATGAGACCGGAAAAACCGAGGCCCCGTGCCACAGCAGGTGTGGCACGATAAAGATCCCTCTACCTGCTCAAAGGCCCTGAGTGCCGAGCATAGGCCTAAATTTGCAGCCCTTCACCGGCATTGGTGGACGTCTCCATATGAGTGAAATATTCTCGGTAGGACGTAAAACAATAAATAATCAATCAATCTTCCTGTAGTTATAGGTTCATATAAAATGAATCTTATATTTTTTCGGGTGATGCAGGTATCACCGAATTTTAGACGGTAAAACTCATCAATGCGCGAAGCGCATTGATGAAAAGTTTTACCGTCTAAAATCTCGGTGATAACCTGCATATCACCCGAAAAAAGTAAGATTTATTTTCTTATCATTTAATTTTTATATTACAACAACAAAACAATGTCCATTTAGACATTACTTTTTGTTCAGGTACGTGATCGAAAATCACCTCAATTCTTTAAAAGGTGTTTTAAACCAATGAGAATCGGCGTTAGGTGATCCGTGAAATAAAATATAAATATATGAGCAATGAACGAAGGACAAGGGTGTCTCGAGGGAGGCTTTCCATAAATATCCATACGCATAAGTTTTCAAGTGAACTTTTCAGTTGAAATGATGGACGTTAAGTGATGTCGTCCGTCTACTCATTTAATGTTTTATATAATAAGAATCTCATTCTAAAGTTGTTGATTTCCTTTTGCTGCCAGGGACTTGCGAACTAAGAGTAAATATTAACCAGTCTGTAGGTGTAGAACTGTAGGATGAATACTTCAAGCCGATATCTCAACATATTTTGGAAATAGGGCATGCATTGCGATAATTTGAATTTCCCGAATGTTCATTACTTCAGCCTGGCAGTGAAGTATTCATTACTTGGCGGTAGAGCGTTCGTAACTTGGCAGTAGAGCGTTCATTACTTGCCGGTTGAGCGTTCAGTACTTGCCGGTAGAGCGTTCGTTACTTGCCGGTTGAACGTTCAGCACTTGCCGGTAGAGCGTTCATTATTTGCCGGTAGAGCGTTCATTACTTGCCGGTTGAGCGTTCAGTACTTGCCGGTAGAGCGTTCGTTACTTGCCGGTTGAACGTTCAGCACTTGCCGGTAGAGCGTTCATTATTTGCCGGTAGAGCGTTCATTACTTGCCGGTAGAGCGTTTGTTATTTGCCGGTATAACGTTTGTTACTTGCCGGTAGAGCTTCGTACTTGCCGGTAGATTATGCGGTTCAGTACTTGTCGGTAAAACGTTCATTACTTGCTGGTAGAGCGTTCGTTACTTGCTGGTAAGTATTATTACATGGCGATAGAATATCCATTGCTTGACGATGTAGCGTTCGTGCATTTATTACTTGCCGGTAGAGCGTGCATTATTTGCCGGTAGAGCGCTCATCACTTACCGGTAAAGCGCTGATTACTAGGCGGTTAAACATTAATACACGTACCAACACTTCGTATAAAGTTAGGTCCCTTGGCCGTCACTTTGCAATGAAAAATCTTAATTTGGCTTTTGCCATTGTTTTCTTTGTAACTTTGATGATTGTTATTTTTTTTAATAGCTATTTTCTTTTTATTATTTTTCTTCTTTTTTTATCAAATGCAGTCAACTACAATATCCTAGGCTAGGACAACTTATTAACTTGAATTAAAACTAATAATTGTCTATAATTTACTGTTGGAATCTCTTACATTCGGTAGGATAAAGAGTGGAAAAAAAACCACTTACTTATTCACTGATTGCCCCTTGACTGATCCCTCAATGGGAGATAATTCATATTACTGTTTGATTATGTGATTATATATTGCCGGCGATAGTAAAGTCCGGAAATCATATATTCGATGTCTCATTTGTTCCGAGTACTGGTAAATATCAAATTTAACTGGGGATCGTTTGTTCCGAGTACTGGTGAATATCAGATTCAACTCGGAAAGTATCGGAAAATATCAGTACATAACAGAAAAACGAACAAGTTCCCCTACAGGTCCATAATCATCCCCATATGACGTGACGTCATTTAAATGAAGGGTATGTCGGATTCCAATTAAAATAATAATTTCCATGTAGAATAATATTGAATTCATTATGTGCATCATACATAAGTGGGGGATTTATTGAAAATACATATACCTGCTATTTTCTGAAAATGGTCAAAGATGAATTGAAGAATTGTTTGAAGTGCTAAAGGGAAACTAGGAAATGTTACGACTTATCCCCCGAAATACATTAGGTACATGTGAATTAAATCATTACACTATAGGTCTATATATTACAGACTACTTTCACACAGATAAAAGAGACTCAACATTACCAAATAATGAGGTGATGGGGGGGGGGGGTCCACTGTTGGTTTCATTGTGTAGCATTTCAAACGTATATTCCACTTATGAAATATATTTGATAATTAGGCGGAAGCGCCTATTGCAATTGCTTATGTGACCTTCTACGTCACGGAGGTCAGAAGCCCTTTTCATAATTTTTTATTATCACAATATCTGCTAATTTAAAAGCATCAATCATACATACTAAAACTACTCTTTCTCGAAATATCATTTGAAGAGTACATGTTCTTATATTCATACATCTGTTCTGCACCATAAATTTTTTATGGCAAACGTTAAGTCAAACTTCAGCAAGATATATACTCATCCAAAAGGATTAATAAAAACGCTTTCATCTTAACCTGTCGCGGAGACAGAAAATATGACCCCCTTTTTTCTCGAAATAAACGCATTTGTTGTTTTGCATCCTTTTGAGAATTTTTCACTTTTTTAACGTTAATAAGCGTGTGGCCGAATACTGTAATAATCTCATAAAGTCTAATGTACGCTAAAATTTCAACAATGAACGAATTCTTTTTCAAATACATCGTAAAAAAGAAATCAAAGCGGTTGAAATGTACCTACCTTGCTATGAGTAATACCCTCACAAATGTGGAAGCATTTCGAACAATGCCAGAAACGGCAGTCCACTGATATCTCAGAAGGAAGATAAGTATATAATTTTCAGATCGACGGAAAAAACACATTATCGGATCAGGCGATCTATACCTGTAACCTAAACGTCAGTCCTTGAGCGCATTTGTCCTGGGCAAAAAGAGCCATTAGCGCAATAGCTTTATCGTAAACCTTGGCGTTTCCTACAATAGCAATACCCTAAGAAACCTATTTCGTGTACAAATCAACAGACATCCTATAGCATCGCCATAAACCTACCTCGCCTCTCATTAAGCGCTTAATTCTTCAACAGATTTCATTTTTGTAGATTTAAGTCTCATTAGAAAACTTTCAGATATAATATTTCATACCGAGTTTTACACTAATTGATTTGGCATATGAAGAGTGCAAGTCTAATTAATGGTTTTAAAGTTCACGATGCTGTTTAACATTAGGGGAACCAAACAAGGCCTTTTTTTCTCAAGTTCAAGGATCAAAACGCAGAAATCGTCATCAAATTAAAAAAAAATAGTTTAGTTTGCTATTATGACTTCTAACCTACGAGATATATACTCCAATACTCATACAATGAATTCAAGTTTTGATCAATCATCACGGCTAAATAGATATCTAAATTCTGTAAAATTATCGTTCAAGTGAGTTTTCTATCCGTTAATTTTTATTCTATTAATTAACCATTGCCAATAACTAAGTTTTCCGAGTAGCTTTGAGACATACATGTATTTCCTGGCCCCAAGATCGTTCAACAAAACTCAAAATTTCAATCGCCTGTAAAATGTTCATTACTTTGAATTGAAACTCAGTTTCCAGAAACTAGAAATTTGATTACATGATATTGAATAACAATTTTATTTCTAATTGACTTCACAATCATTTCATTGCAATATTCAGATTCTGACTTTAGCTTAAGCTGTGTCATGATCCTGGAGCTTGCACATTTTTGGCACTTACGGTCGATATACATGTAACTGATATAATTGAAATCACATGAGAATAAAGACCTTCGTCATCCCCATCATCAAAAGTGTTTACGTCTGCCGAATTTCCTCGATTGTAAATTAAGAAGGTGCAGACTGATTTAAGCTTCATTGCATGTTTTCTCCCATTGTACTAGTTTGGGTTTTTGTTTTAACCAATAATCACAAAAGCCTCGTTGGCCACATCGCTTACCTGGGCACTTTGCTTCATAGAACTAAAGTTAACCTCTGCCATCTTACAATACCTATAAATGAACAATCATCAATACGGAAATAAGACAGAGAACCATGTATGACAGGTTGGGGTCATGCATAAGCCCCTTGGGCCCTTTTATTATGTTCTCTTAAAATTGTCTTAAGAGAAGAAACTGACAGTTGATTACAGCCGATAAATGGACTCTATTTCCAGTTCACCATGACGATGCGAAAGAAGGGACCTTGACAGAGCTGCTGCTAAACGGTAGGGGTCTAATTCTAATGGGACTTTTTGCCGACAATTGCAAGTGATGTTGCTGGTAAATAAGGAATTCAAGATGGCGGCGTGAGATACCTTGTCATATTATTAGTTTACGGGAAGATTTTTTTAAAAATATATTTTAAAAGGTCAAGTGCCTGTGTTATGGCATTACACTGTAGATCTTGAGAAATTAAACAACTTTTGTTCAATATGTCTTAGCAGAATATTTACACGTAAAAAATGATCATTAGTGATAATCAATCGTCTGTACAGGTGAGCCATAAAGCTTGCAGGCCTTCATGTTACGGTTAGATAGATCTAAAACGTTCCAAATTGTCTTACCAAATGTTTTCAAGTACGGATTTATGAATAGT
>CAJDSM010023776.1:0-12391 GCA_903981925.1 Ostrea lurida | reverse complement strand
TAAACCTCACCCTAGAACCTCTTTAAAAACCAAAAACTTCAAGTAATTGTTACAGATTTCAAACATTCAAGATTTACCTTTCCAAAAGCAGAAATTTATTCATGCAACCATTTTCTCCAATAGTTTTTAACTCACATCATATACGTAATGTACCAGCACAGACTTGTAGTGCCCATTCAGTATCTGAGAAATTTCCGGCAAGTACTATACCTCAATGAATTATTCAATACCTCACAGATTATAGGCACTAAATAGACTGCCTATGGTAAATCTATACAGCTATTCTCTCCCTAAACAGTACATGGCATTGTTCACTTTATAGAAATACATATATATACTGATAACAAATAAACCAAATAGACACAGTGGTCATAAAGCAAAACTGCCTCATTTTAAGAATATGAAGTCCAAGTTTACATTATGAATATTACAAATGGTCAAATTAAGGTCTATTTGAATTTGTAAAACCTGTATCGCACCTGAATAGCAAATACGGCAAAGATCTATACTCCTGACAGGCCACGGCCAAGATCTATACTCCTGACAGGCCATGGAGCGGAATTGATTTTTGTGCGTCTGCTGCTGTTACCAAGACCTCCGCCTGGCTGATTCAGTAATCATTATAACACAAATTAGTTATGTTTACGCCCCGCAGGACTTGATAGCCTAATAATTGATAACATAATCGCAATAATTGTTGATGAAACTGCATGGTGGGGGATAGTGTATTGTTTTGGAGTCATTGTGATTTTACGAGGATTCTATCAGGTTTAATTGCTGTAAAGTGTTTATAATTGTGAATTTTATGTGTGGAGAGATAGAGGAAGTTAAAGTTCATTGTAATTGATTGGAGAAATGTTTGATATCTAACCACAGCTTCAAAGAATAGGTATGGTTTTGAATTCAGCAATAAATTTTATTTGAAGACAGTTTGCTCATAGAAACAAATCAATATTAAATATTATAAATGTATATGTGTTAGTATCAAATTCAGTCAGTTAAACTTTTCTCTTCCTGAAAAGGAGATGGAATGTAAAAAATACAAACTTTATTTAAAATTTTCAGGATTTTCAGCATTACAGAGATCTCTTAATTGGAACATGCATTGAGTTGGGAGGGGAAAAGGGGAGGAGATTGTGGGGGTAGAACTATTATGTATACGATCACCGCACATTTTAACCTACCCCCCTCTCTCTCTCTCTCTCTCTCTCTCTCTCTCTCTCTCTCTCTCTCTCTCTCTCTCTCTCTCTCTCTGTTGTAGATATTTATTTTTTTTGTGTAAAAATGTATTAGTATTACATGTTATGATTATGATGACAACAATGAAGTTGTTCTTCATCAGTAGTGACTACTGATGTATGATGGGATTTTTAAATTCTTATCCCTTGACCCATGCCCTGGTTTCCTTGTCCAGATTGGTAATGTCAGGAGTCATTTTCTCCGGCAGGGGAATATGTAACCAGGTGTTGGATTTTGGATCCTCCTATTTGTTGTTGTCAAGGTAGTTAATGGTTCATTGTTGGTCTGCTGGGTGTGTCATGTGACTGAGAGAAAGAGGGTGCATGAAAGAGAGAGTGAGTGGTTTTCACACAAGTTCACCATATAAAACCCATTTTTCCTATTATACCTGCACACACCATCAAGGATGAAACAGGCTTTGAAGAATATTAAGGGTGAAGAACATTTAGGCTGGTAAGGTTTTATATCTAGATTATTCCAATGTTAATAATTCAACTTCATGAATTTAAGTAATATTTCTAGTTGAATTTTATCGATATTTAAATAAGTGAACTGTGTGTTAAGTATGTTGTATGAATGTTGTAGGTTTCTGTCTATGAATATATAAATCATAAAAACCCGAACAACGGAATCATTGGCCAGGGTTACATTTATATTTTCAAACATAGAAAACGGAGCCCATTACTGTCCCTGTTGACAACGATGGTCGCCAATCACCTGTTCAACCACCACCCACTCCCGAACCTGTAACTCCAAAGGATGATCCTAACAAGGACGCCGATCTCCTGAAATCTCTTCGTGAGGCTGAGGAGGACGAAAAGCGAAGGAGAGGAATCGTAAAAAAAGAGAAGAAGCCAATCAACAGGACAAAGAAGATGAAGGAGGAGATGGAGGAAAAAGTGGAACCCCCTAAACCAACCGCATCTCCACCCCCCGCTCCGTCAATGGAGGACACGTAAGTGTAATTCACAGTGTTTAAATTTCTTTTGTATCTGTCATCTTGATGAGTAAATGTATCTTGATGAATCAGGTAAATAATAACTACGTCTTTGTGCATTTTTTACTCAAAAAGACTCGGGCAACATTGCATTTCAGGTGAAGCATCACATTGAAAAGTTGTTCCTTTCAAATTTTTGAACAAAAATCTTGACTGGGAAAACTTCAGACTAGTTTAACTTTTTACATAGAGTAAATTTTCATTCAAGATAAATTTTTTTTATCTAGAAAAATTGAAATTTTATATAATGTTGTGAAATCTCTTTACTAGCATAACTCTTGTACAGCAATGGTAATTTGGACACAAGCATGTCATTATATCATATAAGCTATTTCATACCATCTTTAGAATTACAATTAGAAATAATGCTTTCAATAATTTTACATTTGCAAATGTTGTATCTCCTTTTGCATTACTCCCAAAAATGATGTGTCAATTCTCAATGGAGGCAATTTGTCATTTGACACAATTTGATAATGGCATTATTGAACAAAAAATGATGAATTAGATGAATGCATAATTTCTAAGATATCAGGATATTTGTACAGGAGGAAGGATTATTCAATTGATTGCATTGGGTACTTAATCTTAGCTTGGTTATACGTAGATTATGTGGAAATTTATTGAATTTTAAAAAAGTTATTTTGTTTATATCTAATGATAGTAAATGCTCAATTTACCATATCACAAGAAAATACTTTTAAAGAAGTTTAATATTCATCCTGGAACTTACTAAATGCATGTTAATTTCCATGCAGTTGAGGTGTATTCAACAAAGGGAAATAACTCAGATAGTGTGAATTGTTAAATGTTATAATTGATCAATCAATGCGATACTACAGCATTTTCTGAGTTAAACTCTTAATTAACTACACATTTTGGATGTAAGATATCATTCACATAAGTCCCAAAATCAAAAATAAATGATAAGATATCATTTGTATAACTTGTGATGTGATAAAATCTTTCACTAAATTATTTGCCTGTTGCATTACCTGATTTGATCATTGGACAACAGGTGTATATTTTACTTTACAATGAGGCTACAGATCATATTTTAGATTACCCTCCTTTTCATGGTAGACTACACTGTAGGTTGAAAGTCTTGAGAAAATGAATTTTAGATAATTATCAGCTTCATACACATACTACATATAGCTGCTTTAAAAAAAAAAAAGACTGGGAAAATTCTGAGATGTTTCAAACAATTATAGTAATGGAATGCATGCAATCTGTAATATAAACAAAAGAATAAAAAAAATCTGCAACTGATTGCATGATTACTTGCATGAAATTTAGAATCAGCAGCCATGCTTTAGATAGTTTAATAATATAGAGTCAGTATACATTGTTTGTAGAAAAAAAATCCTAGAATTATTCCCCTTGATACAGACTTGTAGACTCTACATGTAGCGTGATATATAGGTACTCATGATACAGAACAGCAAATGATCTGTATTGGTGTTTTTAGCTCACCTGAGCTCAAGTGAGCTTTTCTGATCAAAACTTGTTCGTTATTTGTCGTCATCATTGTTGTTGTCGTAAGCGTCGTTGTCGTTGTAAACTTTTCAGCACATTTTCATCTTCTTCTCCAGAACCACTGGGCTTAAATTCAACCAAACTTGGTACAAATCATTCTTGGGTAAAGGGGGATTTCAAGTTTGTTCAAATGAAGGAACTCGACCTCCTCATACAAGGGGGAGATAATCATGAAAATGCAAAAAATGGGTTGTCATTTAAAAATCTTCTTCTCAAGAACCACTGGGCCAGAAAAGCTGAAATTCTATATGAAAGCTTCCTGATGATGAAGTAGTGGAGATTCAAGTTTTGTTCAAATCATGACCCCGGGGTACGATGGGGCCACATTAGGGGATCAACGTTTTACATTTGAATATATAGGGAAAATCTTTAAAAATCGTCTTCTCAAGAACCATTGGACCAGAGAAACAATATTTACCTAAAAGCTTCCTGATTAATAATAGAGTAGATCCTTTGATCAGATCATGCCCCCCCCCCCTCCCTGGGGGTAGGGTGTGGCCCCCATCGGGGGTCAAAGTTTTACATGTTGATATGAAGGAAAATGTTCTTCTCCAGAACCACTGGGCCAATTTCAACCAAACTTGGTACAATTCATCCTTGGGTAAAGGGGATTCAAGTTTGTTCAAATGAAGGACCAAGCCCCCATCAAAGGGGAGATAATCACGACATTGCAGAAATAATGTGACACAGTCATTATTTCTTGAACTATTTAAAATACAGCTTTCATTATATGTTTATAGTTTCTTATGGCAAGATTTTTTATTTTATATTATGATATATGGCCTTGTGACCTTTGGCTTTACCAGAACAGCAATGTGGTGTTTGTCATATAGGTGTTGAGGCATACCTGTGTTATATAAATTCATTTTCAGTTAGTTATGATCCTTTTGGCAACAATATGAGGTGAAAATTTTCACAGGAATAACATTCTTTTTAAAATCACCACTGCTGAGCCAGGCAAGGTCACTCAGGTGAGCAATGTGGCCCATGGACCTCTTGAACAGTGTATGATTATGAGGTAGACATATAGTGTAGATTTTATTGCATAAAATTATTTTGAACCAACTCCTAGCTGCTTTCAATGGTGCTGTCACCACAGTTGTTCTAAAGTTCCAAATTTCATGTATTATTGCTCCAGAGAGAAAGTAGATATACCCTTCTTTTGCAATAATGTATCACCCAATGTTGGCAAACAAATCACATGCTTTTAGGTAGTAAAAGGTGTTCTTTTTAATGAATCATAAAAGTGCCAATATATTTTTCATTTTCCATTTCATTGTAAATTTTTGTTTACAATTATACATATGGAAGGAAAAATTTAAAAGGCAAAGATTTTTTTAAAGAAGAAAATAGATTCTTTATGGAGGGCATTTCATGAGAGTGCAATTATCTGCACACTATTTCAATATTTGTTCTGTGTAAAATATATGTCCTTGTTCTTTTTGATGTCAGATTTGATAAACACACAGCCTTGGTTTTTGGTCTCCTAGCTTTGTCTTTGATAAGGCTGCATTAAGCCTGAATGAACACTATGACACCAGTTTTTATGTGCACCAAAGAAATCTTCTTTTACAAAGGAAAGTAAAGTGACAAGATAAAAAAGGACTTAGCAGTCGGGTTGTTTATAGGTAAAACACCACGGCGTTTCTAGGTGAGAATACGGCAGGCTTTTAATAATATCTACGGACTGAATGTTACCTGAGTTTGAACATGCGTATTGAAAATGAAATTTAATAAAAGAATTTAACCCAGACTTTTAAATATCTCCACTTTTGTATATATATTCTGCAGTGGTAAAATATAAAGATTTAAATTAATTTGACGGAATTTATCAATTTTTGCCAATCGGACATTTCTTAAGAAGAAGTTAGTCTTCAGACATTTCAGTGCTTTATGTGAAACTTTTAGGATAATGCACTGAAGTGGAGATCTATAGGAACTCTGAATACAAATCACAACAAAGGTACAGTTTTCAGAAACCGAGGTAGCAGGAAGAGTTCTCATTTTGAATTTAATTTAATTTCAGTCATTGATTTTAATTTTGATTTAAGACTATAGGTCATTGTTTAAAATGCAATTTAACCATTTAGTTAAACTTTAGGCCACTGAAAGTTATGACATTTAGATGAAAAAGAAGTTGAAATAAAGTTACATGTTAGGTTAATTCCATCTAGAAGTGTTTTTTGATGTGGGGCTAGGTATAACACGCTGAGTCACAAAGATTGCTGGAGTTCATTAAAAACGCATTGTAACAGAATGTCCCGGACTTGATTAGAGTATGATTGCAATTGGAAAGTATAGATTTTAAAAAATAATTTGAAATTGCCATTAGAACAAAAATTCAAAGTTGTGATTGATAGGTGTTGTTCACTGAGCTTGACGTATGTAATGATATTGAAAATGGATTTCTCATGTCTAGCAACCAAAGAGAGAGCAAGAGTCAAGGAGAGGGGAAAAACATGACTGTACCTTTTATGTCTCGGAAAGTTTAGGTCGAACAGTTGGATACGTAATGCTCGGCCATTAATCAACAGAATTCATTGATGGGGTATAATCATTGAACATCGATTTCACCCAGTTGTAAATCTGTTTAATCAATTTCCCTTGTCAATCAATTGGGTGGATTTGTCCTGTGTACATATAGAGTTGAAGGAAAATATGTCTAACTTATCTGCTCTGTCCTGATAAACATCGTGGAAACAAGTTAATAATCTTTTCGCTGAATATTTTCCAATTTATTATTTCAATTGGGATTGATTGAACTTGTCAAAAGTTCCATTTCATTCTTAGGGAGAAAGAAGGTAAGAAGGCAACTTTGTTTGGCTATGAAAATCACAAATTAATTTTGTTTCCATTCTATAGGATGACTGAAGTCTATGTGCTCGGTCCATTTCTCTGTTCCTCTGTTATTGTTCTATAGATATGGAAACAAAGTCTTCTACATTGACCAATCAGAATTAGTTTTCAGATTCTTTATTTTTTTATGCAATTGGTATGGAAAATTCTTATTGTCCTTCTGTCTGAAAATAATTAACTTTTGATTACTCCTAAGAGCACATTATTTCAAAGCAACAGGTAATAGAGGGAGGAAAGAAATCCAAGAAAAAATTCTTGATCTATATTGCCTAAATTACATGCTTGTAGGCTAAACATTTTGTATTTGCAATGAATTTCAAATACCAAGTATGAGTAAAAACTATGAATGAATTTACATGACGACTCTGCAGCACTTGCATTATTTTAAAGATACATGTAATTGTCATGGGTGAAGTTAGCTGCAGAACTGTAGCGTTATGGTTTTATATATTTTTTTAAAACAAAAATATAAAACCATAACGCTACAGTTCTGCAGCTAGATTGAGTTGAAGTTTTCAGCTCAAGGCTATAAATTCATAATACATATTTGTACAGTATGGTGTAAAGTTTGTTATAGATTTTTTTTTTTCTTCACAAAACCCAATCAGTGTTTTGTGTGAAGTACAAGTTTCCTACGATTTAAAACATTCATTTTAAGAACTCTTGTTGACAAAACAGCTTTTAATGACACACTTATCCAGGAATATTTACATAACAGAAAATTCTCTAAAATCACAATTGTTCTAAAAGTGTACAGAAACGTGATCAAAGAGTGGAAAATCTTCCTTGTACAAAATGTTCATTGGTATAAAGAGAAATGCAAGCAACGTAAAATTTTCATATGTCCTAGAAAAAAATCTGCTACAGTACGGCTCAGGTGGAACTTAATTTGCCCACTCGTTACGGTGGGCCATTTTTTGAGTGGACATTTGAATGTCCACGGAACGCGGTGTATTTTCATATCAGCGGTATAAAACCGCCCACTGGCCACCGCGTCCTAATCTCTTGGCGCACCGATCATAGCCTGGGGCAGACACTAAAACTATCGATCCGAGGTGCCAACTTACCTGTAAACAAGCTTAGTCTATTTTTATAGATTAGAATGAGTGACGTTGAATTTGTGTGGAATATTCCTCAATTAGAATATATTTGATCAGTAAATACTCTATACAACAAATAAAATTCGACTAAATATTTTCTGTTTTTAAACATTCAACGCAACAATAATGCTGCAAGATCCACCTGCACGTGAATCTGGTGCAGCATGCAGAAAGCCAGACAGACGATAGGGTGTGTTTGTTAAATTCAAGGGGACACCACAATGGCTCAATAAAGCGGTGCTGGTCACAATAGTATGTAATTATAAGACACATTATTACATAGATTGGAGAGAGAGAGAGAGAGGAGGAGAGAGAGAGAGAGAGAGAGAGATGATTTTTTTTTCCGCGGCGCAACAATTGTGGTGTCTAGTAGATAGAGATGTACATGTAGCCCCTAAGAGATACCGACATTTCGCAAGTAAATATCCTCATCGCGCGAATCCCGTGGAGAGAGAAACCATGCACTTCGCTAGCCAAGATGGCACACACGATGCCTTACTTGTGTCTTAAACTCTTGAAAACAATTGTTTTGTTTTGGAAATTGACAGGAAACCCAATGTGTTCGATGCATTAAAATTAAAGGATTAATTAAATCGTAAAACTCAAGGAACGTCAGGGGCCTCTGCCGTAAGACAGCACTCGGACCCCAAGCCGTACTTCATACCTTGTAAAATTTATTAATTAAAATTAATCCATTGTTAAGTGACACGTATAGAAATCTAAGACCCGTGGAAAACTAACCATTTTACATTTTATTTTGTATACAATTAAAATTACTTGGTCGGAAACCCACGGTTAATTTAGTGTCGTTCCTCTCTCCATCTCCTGATGGAGAGGAGGAAACAACGCGTAAGTCAACCGCGTGGGTGATGAGGGAGAGAAAAAACTTTTCATTGGTAAATAAAGGCGAGTGAAAGATTAACAGTGTTAACGATAATTTGATATATTTGACATATTGGTAAGTACCACAATTCTACAATTTTCACGCGTATATACGTCTAAATTCTTCTGGAGATAGGCGTTCTATATGTCTCTTGAACGGGCTTAATATATTAAAAAAAACACAACAAAAACAACACGCTACCCTTTCTCATGTCCAGAAAGTGTTGAAATCTTTCTCTACCCCGGACAATCCGTTTGGTTGGAAATATACAGGTGAGGTGGGGCAGTTTATAAAACCAGGTAAATGTCCACTCGAAATGCGCCCACCGCGGACTCCGAGTGGACGTCCACAGTCGGGACAGTTGGGCATTTCAAAAGTTCCACCTGAGCACGTACTGTATATACCTGTTAACACCATGAAAAGCAATGGAAAAACCTTTCATCAAAAAATAATTTCTCTCTAAGAAATGTTTGCCGATCTAAGTGTATAATTTACTAAGATTTAAAGGTGTAAATTTGATATCAAATAAGCATTGTCAAATATTTAAAAGTAGGAAGGGAACGGGGAAAGTTTGATCAAGCTCACACCTGGAGAGGTGAAATGAAGTAGAATTCTGACAAACAACTCTCAAGAAAAAGAAAGTGGACCCCTAAATCAATACATTTTATTTAAACTTGAAATTGCAGTAAAATATACTTGAGGCTGGCCAGGTGTACCAAAAATTAACTTGGTGTCTGTACACATTAAAATCTCTTATTTTGATCTATCACAATAGTATATTCATTGCATTGTCATTAAATGTATTTTGAATATTTAAATTTTTTTGTAGCAAAAATAAAGATATCAAGGTTGATTTAGAAGTACCCACACTACCAAGTGTTGAAGAGAAGAAAAAAGAGAAGAAAGAGAAACGCAAAGCAGAGCGCCATCTAGTGTCACAACCAAAGCATGAAACTCCCCCTCCCAAAGACCCTGAGGTAAAACGAAATGATCAACTGTTACTGAGGTTTTTGTAATCTCTGAATTATTCTGATGTATTGTCAAGGACTGTTGTGATGTGCAGCCTGGTATATCAGCACACCCTAAGCTATAGGCATGTAGAAATTTGTCCAACAAAACTTTAATTATCATGACTTGACGGTTTTCTATATACAGATAATGTAGCAAGTGGATTTATTTCTAGCTGATGTCACAATGTTTTTGTTATTCAGTTTGTATGTCTGAAAAAATCCAAACATTGTGTAAAGTATTACATGTAATTGCTATTTATAATTTTATAGCATCAATCGAGGCCATTTCTTCAGCCAGTCTTACGAAAATTTATGATTTTTCTCTCCCATTAAATTGTCTCAAAGCTGATTTTATTGTCAACAAACTTGAATGTAGGCAAACGTCTAAGTGTCTGACTTGTATTTTAAGTAGAGCTTGTGAATCTTGATTGCTATAAGTAATTGCTTTGCTATATATAATGATCGAATTACAAACGTAATTTCCCTGTTGTCAGCCTATCAAATTAGCGACCCCTATAGAGGTGCCTGCAGAAGATGAAGTGGTGCTGGTAAGCATTTCTGGGCACCAGTCATGAGTTGTGAATTTAAAAATGGACTGTCACATTGTGTAGATGGGAATTGATATTAACTCACTTGAATGGCTTCATGCTTGCATGTGTGTTCTTTATAACCCCTGATCCAACTTAGAAAGATACACAGGGATCACCCTGTCTGTCTGTCTAGCTGTTTGTCTGTCTGTCTGTCTGGTTTCTAAAAAACATGTCCAGGTCATGCTTGATATGTATCCGCAAATGAATTAAGACTGGGTCTTGGTTTTAGATTAAGGTCATGTGGACAAAATCAAGGTCACTCAGAGAAGCAGGACTTTCTGCCTGGCCATATCTTTAGACAGAAATTGCAGAAGACAATCATACTTACACATAGGTTCCTGTTTGCGTCATGATTGTAAACCAATTTTAAAAGGCCTCTCATTTTGACAATGTCAAGGTCACAGGGAGAAAATATATCTAGACCAGTATTAACAAAGATGGCCATCCTACTGTATGTCAACCAGTAAAGCTATATACAGGAAGTACATGCACATGTATAGTCAGAATTATTATATTTGCCCAAATTTCTATGATATTGCATGTGATTGTAGAATGTGACTTAATTAATTATGCATCCAAGCATATAAATTGTAGCGGTCAGCTGGGTTCGATCTCCAGTGGCCTGATAGCTCAGTTGGTAGAACACCTGACTAGAGTTTCAGGGGGCCTGGGTTCGAATCCCAATCTGGTCTGTTGCATTTTCTCCCTTCCTGTTACATAATAAAGAAGCCATAAGTTTGTCACATGTGAGTCTGTGACTGATAAGTACAGTTCTGTTTGCCTTGTGTGGGTTTTAATACTTATTAGTTATCATATCATTGTCATTAAAGTGGGTGTGTATGATAGTATGATATGACTAACTCTTAAGAAACCATGCATGCTTTTATTAGGCACTAATGAACACCCCAAAAATTACAGGCTAGCTTTAAATATGTTATGTGTTGCAGTGCTAAATCATTGACTTAACACGCATGCACATTAGCTGCATACCAAATGCATGCAGTGCCGGTATAACATGAGCGTTTCAAAACTTCATGAGCAATATTAAATCTGGTATTATGAAAATTAGATAATAAACTGTCAGTTTCAGATATCAGGGGTTGTCATAAATCTTAAAGTGAAAAGCAAAATTATGTATTCAGTATATGAATATCTAGCAAATCTTGAGCTGAATGACTTGTATAAACATATATTTATTTTTGTTTATATCCAGCCATTTGATTACCGAGTAAAACTGTTACTGGAACATTGTGAATTGTGCTGATAAAACCTCAGCCTTTTGCCTTACTCTGAGATATCATATGAACATCCCATGTTTATATTTACATTACGTTTAATCCCTATAAATGTTTTGATGATATGCCTATACTGCAAAGACCAAATCACCAAAGTTGTTTGGGTATGAAACAAAGAACACTGACAGGTTTAAAATATGTAAAATATGAACTCTTTTAGGTTGAAAATGTATAAAACTGTTGACAATTTGATTTTTTATTGTCAAAAAAATTATTAAATACTTGGTTATTAATTTTTATTTTTTATTTTGCACTCCTTTTTGTCGTGTACGATATTGACATCATGAGTGCGTAAATGTCACATTGCTGTATCTTTTTTCCTGTACATTTCATTGTACTAACAATACTTACTAATGGCTTCCATGAACGCTACTTCCCCAAAGGATTGAGCGGAAGTTTAAAAACATCATACAATAAAGCACAAACAAAATGCATTTTCTAAGAATGTAATATAAGCAATAAATTAATGATTTATTGAAGATTAGTCTCATAACTGCAACGGTGTGTGCAAACAAATTCATCTAAGCGCGTTATTCAAGTTGTATGCACACACCGTTGCAGTTTATGAGACTACATTCCTTCAATTAAATCACAATTCATTGCTTAATTATTACTCACACAGGATGATTTAGATGATCAGCTGAAACAGAGACTGAAGAACTTTGACTTTGCTATGATGGAGATGACCGGAGACGATTCACCTAGGGTAAGGAACATAGCAATTTATATGACAGTTTGTTGACCACCTTTAATCATCTGCTGAAAACTAAGTTTGTTGTTTCTGTTATGTGGTGTGACAGTAGGATGGGCTGGATCACTTGACACATGACTAGGGAGATGCAGGAGGGGGTGGGGGTGGATCACTTGACACATGACTAGAGA
>CAJDSM010023775.1:0-16749 GCA_903981925.1 Ostrea lurida | reverse complement strand
TTTGCCAGAAATCCTCATAAATAACCTTGTCCGCCCAACTTTTCTGAAACTACTGATCCGATTTTGAGAACACTTCACATGTAGCAAGTACATCATTTGTAGTTGTGCATATTACCAGGGAATTTTGATCCCCTTATTTTTGTGTGAGGTATGCCCCTTCAAACTTAGAATTTTGCCAAAACTCCTCATAAATAACCTTATCAGCGCAACTCCTCAGCAAAACTACCGATCCAATTTTTAAGAAACTTGATATGTAGCAAGGAAATCTTATTTAGTTGACATATTACCAGGAAATTATGATCCCAAATTTTTTTGGAGTTTATGTCCTTGAACTTAAAATTTTGTCAAAACTCCTATCTTTAAAACTACTCAACTGACAGCACGGGGGGGGGGACATATGTTTTGCCTCCAAAAACAAACTTATATTGTAAAGAATCTGCTTTAAATGAACGTTTAGTAGTATATTCAAATATGTAAGCAAAATCATGGCTCGGCCTTGTTTACTAAAAAAGAATTGTAATGTGTCTTATTTCCACTTGGAAGTCAACAGTGACTTTAAAATTTTTGCTTCCTGCACGAGTGTGCTGAAATACCCTAGTCAAGCATTGTAAACATTAAAATTGACAATCTAAAATTTGAACATTTTTAGTTCAAAACGTGTCCATTCCCCTTTAAAAAAGAATCTTTTCCGCATTCGGCAAACCTCGGCTGATGTTGGTAACCGCCAGTTAGATGTAATCAGCCGAGGTGTGCCGAGTGATTTATTCTAAACAGAAGTTTTGCTCCGGCGAATGAGGATGAAATCCAAGCGAATCCAAGCGATGCTTGAAAGCAGGGACAGCAAAAACAATAAAAATGTGGTGAAAACATCTGCAAATATTCTCGGTGAATATCTTTAGACTTTGGACTTATCACTGTCTCTTCGGGATAAACTTGCGAAGAATTGATAGACATCTAGGCCTAATAGGCTATTGAGGAAATTCTACTGTTTAGTAGGGGTATAACAAGGCAGTTGTTGACAGGAGTCTCGGTAAACAGTCGACCTGTTGGACCGGAGTGCAAGCTGTTGCCCGCGGCCTACGGCCTTAGGCAACAGCTTACACTACGGTCCAACAGATCGACTGTTTCCCTCTACCCCAGTCAACAACTGTATAGTGTTACTGGTAGAATGGATCAAACTCAAATATCGCCGAATCAAATTTAATGTACTTGATGCTTCTCGACAAACGTTTTATATTATTTTGTGTATTTAACATCCACGATAGAGTGTTCTGTGTGTGCTACATATGCAGTGTCTCTCTGATATCACACGAACACGACTCAAAACTTTGATTACAAACACTCAAGATAGTACCGGTATTCCAAAAAAAAAAAACAGAAAAAAAAAAGAAGGGTATTTGCCTTTGTTTCCAACATACGGTTTAACATCACGACTCTTCACACTACATGTTTTTTATGACCCCGCCACAAAGTGATCGGGGCCGATAGTTTTACCCTTGTGCATCCTTCCGCGACGACCAGTTTCCCGGACCTATTTCTAAACATTTTAAAATATTATGATAATTTCTTGTATGCAGGTTGCAAATCGAGTACGAGTTTAATTATGACTCGTTGGTTTTTAATGGAGTTGTGCCCCTTTAACCTAGAAACATTACTGTTACGAACAGTTTTCCGGACATTTTTTCTAGAAAACTTGAGGTATTGAACTGATTTTTGTATGCAGGTATCAGGTATATATTATTTAAAAGTTACAGATCGAGTTTTGAATTTTGTGATTTGTGATAGAATTACACCCCCCCCCTCCCACCTCCACCCCTTTAACAATGAAAAAATGCTGTTATGTAATGACTAGTTTTCCGTACTTTTTCCCTTAAACGCTTTGAGATATCAAAATGATTTTGGTATGCAGTATAATATGTATAATATCAATGAATTTACGTTTTTGTCCGGTTTGTTGATTTTTGATGGAGTTGTGTTCCTTTAGAAAAATTACTGTTACCATGCAATTTTAAAAGCCGTGAAATATTGAACTGACCTTTCGTATGTTGCTTATTTCAGAATTCTTGATGTGTTATTAAATACTTTTCAGAATATTGAACTGATTTGTTATGTAGACATTGATTTGCCCAAATCTCAGGGTATCACTTATCCTTAAACACAATTTTGTTTTTCGTAGTTAGTAATAATTTTAATTATACGCGTCGTTTTGTTTCGGGGTTTTGTTTGGGTTCAGATTCAAAGTGGCTGAATACTTTAGTGTCACTATTGAAAGATAGAGTGTTAATTGTAGGTATATTTCATATGTGCATTTATTTCATGTTCATCGTCTTTAAAAAAAATCTTAACTATATTACATAACATGCATGCAGTATAGTCACTCTTTACTTGAAACAATGTTATGTAAATAATCCTTTTTATACGCTCGTCTTTAGACGGGGCGTAACGTATTACATGTATGTTATGGCGTTGTCCGTCCGTTCGGCATAGTTTGTCTGGGCCATAACTTCTGGCACCATCTGTAGATTTAAACAATATATTGTTGCCCTGGACCCTAGGAAGTGTCATGACCTTGAGGCAAAATTATTGGTCAAAGGTCAAGGTCACTATGCACATTATGGTTTAAACATTGTCCGGGCCATAACTTTTCACCGAGTGCATAGATTGGAATAATATTTCACAGAATTGTTGCGCTGGACCCAAAGAAGTGACATGACCTTGAGTTAAGGTTACATGTCAAAGATCAAGGTCGCAATGCACATAGTGGTTTTAACCTTGTCCGGGTAATAACTTTTCACTGAGTGAATGGAATTGAATAATATTTCACAGTATAGTTGGCATTAGACAAGGGTATTGGTCAGACGTCAAGGTCGCAATGCACAGTGGTTTCAACATTGTCCGAGCCATAAGTTTTCACTGAATGCATGGATTGGAATAATATTTCACAGAATTGTTGGCCTGCACCTAAGGAAATGTCACGACTTTGTGCCAAGGTCACTGTTCAACAGGTGAAAGGTCACAAATGCACATAGTGTTTTAAACTTTGTCCGGGCCATAACTTTTTACTGAGTGTGTGGATTTGAATATTTCACAGAATTATTGGCCTGGACCCAAGGAAATGTCATGACCTTGAGCCAAGATCACTGGTCAAAGGTCAAGGACACAATGCACACAGTAATTTTACCATTGTCTGGGCCATGACGGGCGTATAATGCTATGTTGCTCATGTTGTCTCCATGATAAGGCGAAGATAACGAACAGTGATCAATCTCGTAAGTCTGAAACAGATTACAAAACAAGAGTTGGGCAAACACGGACCCCTGGATACACCAGAGGTGGGATCAGGTGCATACATTTTAACTTCTCTAAACGATAAATACGCTTGTTGGGGTGTTTTGTGGTTGTGATGTTGTAATTGTTGTATTGTGTTTCCAATTAAATTAAATTTATTATTATTATTATTATGATTATTTTACATTGTCCAATTAGAAAAGTTAACCCTTTACAATCTTTGATAAGCGGGATTTTTCAAAACATCTTGTCACTAGAGGGATTGTGTTTTGTTGAATTTGCTATACACGTCATTAAAATGGAAGGAAAGATCGATCATTATGAATGTAAATTGATAATACCGAGTTAAGTTTTATATCCATCACAAAAACAGACTTTATTATGGTTAAGTTGAAAACTCCAACTAATGACATATGATTTATTAGATCTTTCCTTTTGGACAATAGAATCGATACCCTTTATGGACAGAAACTGTTCAATATGATACATCATTTTCAATCCTCTATACAAATAGATGAGCCCGTGCCAAACTGCCAATTTTCAATACACCCGACATGATTTTTCTTCCTTCATTGCGTCGAAGGTATCAATAATTGATTAAGATTAGAAGAAACGGTTTAAAGGACTTAAAACCACATGTTGAAAGGGAAACTTTATCAACCAACTGAACATGATGTGATTGTCGTTTATGTTTTAAGATATCAATATTGAAAGAAAGAGATTATGAAAGGGATATTAAAGGTCATTCGATATTTAAAGTTATAATAAAGCATTGTGCGACTCACTTAGGTGGAATTTGGCTGAGAAGGGGCGTTATGCCAATCTGGACATAAATGAGGCATGGACTTTACGGAATGATAATCATTTTATGACGGGAGTTCGTGTCCTAGAGCGGAGGGGCTTGTTTGTCGTCTCTCCAGATTGTTGTGTAGTGTCGCAGGGATGTGAAGAGACATACACAACCCCCTCAGCGTAGGGTATTGAGTGGATATATTTTGATAGACCTTGGAGTAGAATAATTAGATACTACCTTTAAATGGCTGTGTCTTTGTAACTGGATGTGATTTATTGATTGTGGCGCGCGTTGTAATTATCATTGGGTATTGTGTTTTAGATTCCGTTCTTCTACCACGAAAATGTAAGCTGAACAATCGTAACGCCGTATTTCTCTTTCTTTTCTGTGTTTGGAATGTGTGTATCGTGATAGTCTGTTTGGAATATTTAGTAATTGGAATTTTTATGCGTTGCCACCATGGTGTTTGGTAATGATGAACGTTTAATGGCATGGGTGGCGGAAGGATATAAACACAAACTCTTCGCAGACGACGCAAAGAAAGATGACGACATTCGTCCGTGTGAGACCGATAGCTTCATCTTGTTGCCGGAGGACAATACAGATACCTTCGCAGAATTCAGAATAGTCACTCCAGAACCTTTGAATGGACAAATAAGAGTTAGGAGTGCTACCCAAGCAAGGAAGAGTGTCCGCATACAACGCCCGGGGACTGCGCCCCCAAGGACCGAATATGTCAGCCCCTACTCTCAGAGCGCGATATCGGCGTCCCGTGCCTCATCACCTACAGTGCCTAGACCACCCAGCTCTTCCTCAAACAGGGTGGGAAGTGCGAACTCGAGCAGACTCAGCTCCAAGAAGTTTAACGAAATGCGGAAAGGTTTCACTCTCGTCAACAAACTGTATGAAAAAACGAGAGAGAGCAAGCACATCAATTTACATCCCGCCAGTCCAGACCCGGATTTTAGGTATTTCGATCGCCATTCCCGATGTTACGGATACAGCCATATGCACGGGCACTTACTGCCCGACAGGCCTCAGACGGCTTGTGATGATCGTCCCTGTGAATCGTATTCCAGACCAGTATCGGCGCTATCAAATGCATCCCGATTATCGTACTATCACAATGACCCCAAATCGACGAATCAACCGCAGCGATATATGAACTACCATCGCCCGCGATCCTCTCCCATGACGGTAGGTGGCGCTGACACGATATGTACATGTTATACTCACCATGGCGTAAAGTAGTAACCTTTGATTCTGTACTTGACCTTGACCTCGATTTATTGTTGAACTAACGTACACTTACCAATGCTTATTTCCATTTGAATTCTATTAGATGATGATTTTGACGGTGCAAATTGCATTTTTATTTTAATTAAAATCACATGTACACCCCGATCTTCATAATCCATACTTGTTAATTTTCTACACTCCTATTGTGGGATTTAAGATTAAATAAACAGGCAAGGCTACAGGGAATTATAATAATTCTCGTGAAGGAGATTTCATTTACAACTATTTAATTTATAAATTATTAACCTCTATTTGTATTTATGGCATGTTTACAAATACATACACAAGTCACAAAGATTACATCACCCTGAAAGGCTATTGTCTCAGACCTTTAAACAATAAGCAAAACTATTTATCATTGCCGGTAATCTTCCGCAACAAGATTTGTGTCGGTGGTAAAGGGCCGCGTGTCTTCTGCCGAAATTTCGAACACGCTGAATGGTGGGTGGTGAAGCCGCAGTTTTCTGCATAGATAAGATACAAACGATAAATAAAGATATACAGTTGTATTGTAATAAAGCACACCAAAGGGTTAGGTCCTTGTGTGTATCTGTTCATGTGTAAAGTAGATAATCTGATAATGACCGTAATCGGCCTTCATAAATCAGCGATGTGTTTGATAGAAGCGAAGATTTTGTGAGGAGTATCGATAGTCGCGTAGCTGCCGCAATTCAAATGAAAATTGTTACAGAGTTACCCTCTTAATGTGCACCCGCTATTTTACAGGCACCACCACCCCCTTTCCACGCTCATGTACAAGGCTTCGTCGAGACTAAATTAACCTCATCGGATGTTCAGCCTCGACGAATCTCGCTGAGATATTTTAAAAAGACTAAACTACATGTATTTTAACCAACATGCTGTGTTTCTACATACATGTATTTTGTATTCCGAAGACAACTGGTGTCCGTAGATTTATGTAGACTCTGCATTGTCTTGTTTTACGGTAACATTAATTTGAGACATGTCTATGTGTAAATTCACTAAAGCTGCTGATGGATAAGCATGATCCAGTACATACTCCCCCCCATTTGGCTCATGTTATTCATATGTTTGAAGTTTGCAGTATTTTAAAATTGTCAACATATGCATATGTTAAACATATTGTTTGCAAACGACCGGGGCTATTGGGCGTTGCTAAAACGTGGACGGGAAGTGGAACCGAAATCCAACAATTATAGCCAAGATATATGCACATTAACTCGTATCAAATGAGGTATTAGATATCGATATTTTTAATCAGTTTTATAGATTTGATGTGTATTAAAGAAATTTTAAAATGCATGCATGATTAGATAATTTAGTTGAGAATAGCAACTGCTAAATTGTAATACACAGTATAACGAGGTTTGCGGTACATTAATATATGATTGCCTATGCCACAATACTATATGGACTATTTTCAAGTTTATGACAAGATAGTAAAATATTTCTAATTATCAAGCAAAACATGGGGATATCTATCTAATTTTGAATTATTGCAATATTAGGGTGTTCCTTTTTTTGGTTCCCTAATATATACATATTTTTTAAACTTGATATTCAAATTTTCATCCTCCCAATCTTGGAAGATATCATAATTACATGTATATTTCTAGCATGTGTACTTGCTTCCTTGAATGAACCAAAGGGAGATATAATATTCATATTTGTTTAAAACTTGGTACATAATTAATTTATATTCATTACCAAACATAATTTTTTTCTTTAATTAGGTGAACACTTTTATTAAGAATGACTACTTTGGTCATGTTGGTATGTTAAACATATAACTGATACCTTTGTGAAAATCCAATAATGTTACAAGTTTATCATGCAACAACACTTCCTCCCCCCCCCCCCCCCCCCCAAAAAAAAAACAGCTCTAAGAAAACCAATCCAAATTCTTTAACAATTTGTTTTCTGTTTTAGAGGAAAGATTTGTTGACTTACTCCAGAGCAAATTATGTGAGTATTGCATGAGCCTCTGTAAATAATAGGTAATATAGATAGATGTACCATTATTGTAAAAGAAATTTGATAAGAAAATTTAATATAATTATTTATCAGTAAGGTCAAGAGTTTAACTGACTGTGAGTAAGGCTTGTCTTGCTTTTCATTACGTAGTTGAGTAGGAGCACTCGACCAAAGTTTTGTGACATTGTGAGACAAAAGGAACTCCATCATCGAGATGAAGAGGACAGATCAGAGAGTTCTGAGTACAATTACTACAGGCAACAGGGGCACCTGCTGACCAGGTGGCGGAAGCACAGCAATGCCAGGTATATAATTCCTCGTGCACAATTACAAATTAAGTATCACAGGCGTTCTTATGATGACCAGTACTGTATTTGAAATAATCAATGTAACATTGATTTTCTTGATGCTGTTATTTTCAATGTAGACCCCAAAATTCCAGAAAATCCAGGTAAAATTCATTAATTATCTCATGAACTTACTAAATTTGCTTGTACAGTGGGTTTTATTATTATTATTTTTCAATCATAATCTGGAAAATACAGAGTTTATTAGATGATTTTTTTTCTAACAAGGTTCTTGTCACCAATTAGGTTTTGTAATATGAAATCTTGAGTCAAACATTAACGTACTGCAAGAACCTATTCTTGCTATGTTAAAAAACATCTGACCATCACATCAACATCATTAATTAGAAATCAAAAGCATGATGCATAATTGCTACATATATTTTTACTAATTAACAATTTTTAATATCTTTTTATTGCATAAGAGAACATTTAATTTTGCTAGATGCAATTTTGAACAAATAACATGCATTCAGTTAGTGAAAAGATGAGAAAAAAACACCTCATAAATTTGTTTAATGGAAAAGGAGTTACATAAACATGGAAAATTTGGTATTTGTATGAATTAAAATCTGGACTAGCCATAAGATGTGCTGTACATGAGATGAAAGTGCCATTCTAAACAAAGCAATATTAATGATTGGTACATATTATCTTTTGTAATGGGTAACAGAAGTAAATTCTAGAGTCTCATGAACAACAATTAGCTTGATATACTGTGGTGGATCTAGGAAGGGTGTCGTGGGCTTGCAACTCCTCTACATTCGTTCGTAGAACTTTTTTTTAACAAAAGAGAATAATTTTTGCTATTATTTGGATGTGCAAATTTATTTTTGGACAGAAAGTGTCCTGTGTAGGTTGTATCTCCATTTGATTTTTTTCTAGATCCACTCCTAGTATGCGTGCAATACTTAGATAGATATAAATTACAGAATATTGCATTTTTAGATATTCCAACATTCATATAATACAAATCATAATTTGTTTGGTTTCAAAATTTCTGTTTAAGTGATAGTAACGCTTGGACCATATGATTTGGGATTATCAGACGGGGGGGGGGGGAGATTTTTAACATTAAATGTGGCACTTTTAAATCCATCGAAGTAAAACATCAGAATTGGATGGACACTGACCTCTGAATTAAACCAGTCAAGAAGAAAATTGATTCCTTTGTAAACTTAAGTCATATTTTTTGTTGTGATCCCTTCTGGTTGCTAATTGATAGCTTTGATGGATATTTCTCAATCTGTTTTAATTACTAAATGGAATCACTTAGCTAGATTGTTTACAAAATCTGAGTACGAGTACAAAGATCATCTTTTCTGCTGAAATATTTTTTTACTATGAGGGAGATGTAAGTATTTATGGTTTGATGTGTTTAATCTGTAATTAGTACGGTGAAGGGACATTAAATGGTGATTATTCGGAGTACCAAATTTACACATTTCAACTGTCAACTGTTTGTGAATGATGTAAAATCAAAACATTTTTTTTTTCTTTTTATAGATCAGAATGTAAATTAATAGAATTTTTTAATTCAGAATTTCATTCAGAAACTTTCATTCTAAGAATAGATGGACATTTGAAAGAACATTTTAAAAGTTTTATCATTAAATTTTGTTATATATCACTTAAAGATGTTGGAATATGTCACATATTAACCAACATTTAAGTGATATATAACCAAAATTTAAGTGATATGATAAACATTTAAGTTTCGTACTTATTTTGCAACAGCTTAGCCCAGGAAGATCTAGTTAATGAAATTGTGAATGACCTAAGGGAGCCGTAAGTTTCATTTTTCCTGTGTGCCACACCCCCAGGAGTGATACCTGACTCTAATGTGTTGATTGTTTCTTTTTTTACCCCATTAACTCATAACTTTATATAACCTGTATTAATAATTGTCTCAGTTTGGTACCCAATATTTCTAAATATATAACAATCTCCTTTGCAGCACACATCTGTTTCTCTCCAGTGTTTGACTTTTAGTGAGCTGACTAGATTAAATGTCTAAAGCAATAATTTTAGGTTGTCATGAAGGGGGTTAGGGGTGTGTGTGAAAAACTGGCTCCTATAATATCAGAAGACACATGTACAACGTCTTTCTACAGATGGTCATATTCCTTTCTCTGATGTTTGGATATCATTCAAAATTGAACATGATTCAGATGATGACAGTTATAAATACAATGATGTGAATCCCAACAAATATCATATACATGTATACCGTATTCGTCCTATTGAGCGCCCGGGGCGGGCACTTAGAAAATTAGAAAAAGGGGGGCGGTTATTAGGTCCGTCTGTTGTGAAACGTGTATTGTGTAAAAACTTATGTAAACCATAAATCTATATTGAAACATACATCTTTACCTGCATCCCAATGATGCCAACATTGGTGGTCTTGAGATACCATGTATTATGAAATTGAATGCAGTACCAAGATTGCAAGAAAAATTAAAAGCTCTGCTGTAACGTAAGTTTTACTGAAGGAGGAGGGGGGCCCTTATTCTTGGAGGATTGGGAAAGGTCCCGGGGGGCGCTCATAAGGGCAGGGGCGCTCAATAAGATGAATACGGTATATAATGTTTTCAGCCTTCAATCCATATTATGAATATGGAGGAAATAAATGTTGCACAAGTGTATGTTCTTCCCTCTAACTTGTCAGCAGTCAGTTCATCAGTCATCTATACCATCCTAATTAGTATACCCAACTTCTAAAACTCCACACAAAGAGTTTCTTTGACAACTCATTTCATCATGCAATGCCTCACTTCAGCATCTTGTGCATAATAAATTGAAGGTCAGTGTCAAGGTGACCAGGCCACATTTGATAATTAAATAATGTTCACCAGATGCATCTTGAATACCGTTTAAGCTTATTTAGAAATTAAACTTCAGATAAGGATGATCTTTATGACTAAAGGATTCTGATGAAAAGGTCAAAGGATCAGCTCACCATCGAAAGTCTCTATGCTTTTATAGAAAGACCTGCATTGTTTTTAAGTCATAATTAGATCAAAGTTCAATAATTACACTTTGTTGAACTATTGCTTTTAAGAAAAAATCATATATCATGTCCATTTGGATTATAAGCATATTTTAAGAAAAATCTGTTGCAGGAGGGGGTCAGCTCAGTATAATGCATTTGGAAGGAGTACTGATGCTGCCAGATAGAGTGTTGTCATATAATACATATATTTATCCTATTCTATCAGGGCAGGAATTAAGGCCAGGCATGCCCTTGACCTTTGGCTGGGTATTGGCACCTCTGTCAGGTTTAGACCCAGCTTCACCTATGGCCTTTTCAGGTGATTTAGAACACCAGGTGTATTGCTTTAGGGTCATTTGGGATCACTGGATACCTGTGTAATGGATACACATATTGGCTTTTTATATGATTTTTGTTAGAAGGGCATTTAGCGCACCCACCTCACACTTGGGTTTTGCTATTTCTGAACAGAATGGTTATATGGATGTTGCACTGGCATACTACACAATGTATTAGCAAATACTTTAGCTTTATTTATTTGTTTCGACCAGTTTATACATTATATAACCTTGTTGAGGACAATTTGTGCTTATCAAACTATGGAGGAGTGTATATTAATAAAGCGTTACATAAACTGGTAATCAATCTTACCCCTGATGCGATGTAATTTTTATTCCTTCTCAACTAAGTGGTGGAGGGAATATAGCATCACTGATGTGCAACAGTGTTTCTATGCATGTGTGTACGTGTGTTTGTCTGGAATGTATCTTTTGAACAAGAAAGCAACAGCGATCATCATAGAATCATCAAACCTTCCACAAATGTTGCCCATGGAGAGAGAATAAACCCTATTGATTTTCATGGTCAAGGGGTAAAGGTCAAGGTCACTATTGACTTGCCTCAAAATATTGTGAACACAATAGAAAACACTGCATTCATCATAGAATCATCAAACCTTCCACAACTGTTGCCCATGGAGTTTAAACAATTCAAAATACAGAACACAGCATTCATCAGAGAATTATCGAAACTTGACTATTAATGCCTCCAAATCTCGTAAACATGATAGAAGACGCAGCATTCATCAGAGAAGTAATCAAACCTTCCACAAATGTTACTTATGGAGAGAGGATTAACCCTATTGATTTTCAAGGTCAAGGTCACTTTTGACTATTGCCTCAAAATCTTGTGTTGCAAGGGGATGCGACTCTTGTGTTGCCTTGTTAATATTTAATATGCACACGTATTCAGTAATTTTAAATCTTTTATATGAATTCAGGAATCTGACTACAATTTTTGCTTTGATTCTACTCCAAAAGTATTCACTTTTGTTTGATTTAATTAAGCTTGAGACGTGTTAGCTAAGGTCTGCAGTAATACTATCATATTTCTTGGACTCATGTTTTAATCAAAATAAAAGTCAGAAATTGTTTTATTATTAATAGCAATATTTACTCGATGTAAGAACATTCAAGAAATTATAAGACTCCATGCCATTTCTATTTTATTATATTACAGTCACTTTGACCTTACATTGAATTTTAAAGTTTGTGTCACAATACAAGTTTATAGCATTACCAGTATGCTCAAGAAATCACATTACAATGTCATGAGAGCATGCATACATTTGTAAACAAAGGCATCAGAATTCAATTTCTGTGGTCACAGCTATATATACTTGTGGTAATGTCTAGTATATGATCATATGATAAAGTCAAGCTAGTCAGGATTCTCTAATACTCGTGGCAGTGAATCACAGCAGGCGCGGAATCCAAGAAAATTTTTCCAGGGGGGGGTCCAACCTTAAGTATAACTGTGGAAGTGCACAAATATGAAAATAACTAATTTTTTCATTTCCAGTAATATCGCGATATTTAAGCTTTGCAAATTCCAGGGGGGGGGGGGGGGGGGGGGGTCTGGACCCACCCCCCTCTAGATCCGCGCATGTCGCAGTACACCTTAACTTACTAGGAAGTTTTCCTGATAATTGTGTAACCAGATTGTGGTTGTTTTATAATCATTAAGTAAATTCTTACAGTTATAAATGCAAACATTCCCAAGATTTGATTTTCATAAATCAATTGTAGTCTTCTAAGAAAGGAGGCAAAATCATCAAATCTTTCCACGTTTTGGATGTTGCGGTGAGCACTAACCATCTGTGTCATTGTAATGCTTCAACGGCAAAATTCACAGAGCTGTAATCATTTAGTATTAGATTTACTAGATAAACCTGCATTGGTGTTTTGGTGGTCTGTTATTTGGTTGGTTTGTATGACTTATATTGTGAATATACCATATATATATATATACTCAAGATTGTTGTGAAACATAATGTTCAGTGGTCCTGCATTAATCAGAAAAATATAGCAAGAAAATGGATTTATTTTATGTTTGCTGTGTCGAAATGAATGCCAAAATATGCACGTTCAATAAAAAATATTGTTAATTAATTTGTTGCATAAGGAGTAAATTATATGGCTATTGTAACAAATTTAAAAGCTTCTGTAGTAGAAAGAAAAATTAATTATATAGCTTTGTGCTTGAAAAAGATAATGGACATTGGTAAATGTTGGTGCTTAATTAATAGACAGTCTAAAAATAATGCTTTGATACTTTGTGTGTCAAACAGCGAATCACCAGAGCCTGCCAAGGTGCCCGAGCCTGAGTAAGTCTTGGTGTTTTAAGCACAGCCTGTGCAGAGTGTCGAACCCACCCAATCACTGTGTTTCTCTAACCTTTTGAAACAGCCAATTAGCATCTCCAGTTCACTCAGTTATTCTGTCTTTGTTTCACTTGAAATCACTCAAAAAAGTGTCTGGTGTGGTATTTTTCACTCGGCCACTTTTTATCTTTTAAATTTTTGTGACTCTGAGAATTCTTCAAAATTATATATAGGCTTAACTTCCTGTCTTACTCATTCATTCTTAATTAATTCATTATCTGTGATGTTTAATTACAGTCGAACCTCATTATCTTGAACTCGATGGGACTGAGAAAAAAACTTTGAGATATCTGTAGATTCGAGATACCAAGGGTAAAAATACTTAGAAAATAGGTGGCTAGGACTTCTAACTCATTTTGACATAGCCATTTTATTCGAGATATCAGTGTTCGAGATAACAAAGTTCAACTGTAATGCATATCTTTTACATTTTTCTATTTTACAGTTTTATATTTGAATTTGAAAGTGCTCTTGTAATTGATTGTGATGTTCTTATTTGTTTGTTCGAATCGTTTTTGTTGAACATTCTGTGCTTTTGTGTCTTGTGTTTGCCAATGGGAGAGGTTTTACATGTTGAAATATATTTCTTATTATAAATTTAAAATCTGTATTTCCTTATTTATTACTAATAAAGATTGGATGATTTTTTTTTATTACTCTCATCAGAGATATTTCACACAGATAAAGACATTACTTTGTAACACAGCTGTTTTTGAGTAAGAATGAAGCGACTACTTGTTGTGTAATACCTGAGGTTTTTGTATTTGTGAACAGTAAGGAGGGGCGAGGAGGAACCGAGGGCAGACCGGGGTCACCCTCCTCTACAGTGGACGGCGCTGACAACGAAGATCTTCTGAAGGGTAAGAACTGGAACGACAGATAGTATCACAACCTGTCCAGTGGTCAGATAGAAAGTCTGGAATTGGTGACTAGAGGGGTTTTAGTTTTGTCTGTAGATACTGTATAGCTGCTTACATTGAATTCTTGTACTATTAAGTCCGATGTGTTACTATATTTGAATAGATAAGTATTGCATATATAAAGTTAGGTCATTCTAGATAAAACTGCACTCAGTTCTTTCTTTGAGTAAGCTATGTACTTCTACCATTAAAGTATAATTTATGTAAAATAAATAATTAATTGATTTGCACTCACATGGATTTTTGCTACATGTGATATATTTAGTTCCTTCCATAGGAGACATGCATTAGTGATGTCATAATCTGATATAAGAATGCATCTAATATCTGAAGGCCACTATATAACCATGCAGTAAATTCCATTAATTCGACTATACTGGTATTGCCCTCATCATTGATAATGGAATTGTGCCTTGCCAACTGTAATTCAAAGCAAATATTGATTTGGCTTTTTTTTTATGGAAATCTATTTTTATCTGAGGCTGAGCAGCATCAACTTGCATCTCATGCAGATATGTTACTGTAATGTAACAATATAGTATGTACATCATATAATCTACTGACTCATATTTCATTCATCATTATTGATATTTGATTTAAACTCATGCAGTGCTTTTAAAAAGGAAAAGGCCTACTTTTGCAAAGTGGAGCAGAATTATTGTTTAAATTTGAAATATATGTTTCAAATCAACAAAAATTTTCAGAAGAGGAAACTAAACCAGAGATAGATACAAAGCCCGATATCGTTACTCCCACAGTGATAGATATCCCGGACAGTAAGTCGGACCGATCTAACAGCTCCACCGCACCCCCTGCACAACTCTCCGTCGATATCCGAGTGGTTATCACTGGTACACTATAATACACATATTGAGTGAGGTTTGCCTCCCTTGTTGAGTTGCACTTTAACCGATATAGTTTGCGAGGGTTTTTTTCTATTTCATTTTCAAATTTAAAAAAAAATCATATTAACATATTAATTATGTTTTCTTTTTTATATAAATGTGATTAATTTACCTAACATTTTGCATTTTTTATGAGATATTGCTTTGAGTGGCTGTTTTAAAATAATGCCAGCAATTGACTTAACAGTTAATCTAATCAGCAACTATGAAAACAATTAATTGAAACATAAATTATTCAGATATTGATACTCTGTTTAACAAAGGATTTAACATCGGAATAATATGGACCCACATTCAAATTTCTTTGGTTGTCTTTCAAAGGATTCAAAAAGATATTGTTTCAGTTACTCACATATAATTCCCAAACTGCTGTTGCAATTTCGTAGATAAGTTTGCTAATTTGCCATTCTGTTAAGCCATTAGGATCAAAGGGAGACAATCTGGATACACTTTGTGTTATCTTAATGCAATGGTAGAGGTTTATTTCATGATCTGTTTTTTATTTACTTATGTGTGTTCTTGGTATTATAATGATTATGGTGGATGGTATAAGCTGGATTTTTTCTGACTTAATTTAATCAAGCTAACATAATGTATGTCATGCTATTAGAATTTGGAAATAAAGATATTCTATTGATAATACCAGTATTCTAGAAGCATTGTAAAACATTTATTGTCATATGATTAATTCAAAAAAAGAAAATTTATAAAATGTGAAGTTAAAAACATAATTACTCTGTGTGTACATCATATTTTCAAAACATGTAATCACTGGTCCAGTATTTTAAAAAGTTTTTGATAAAGCAAGTAAACATTACAATAATCATAATGATATGTGTATTTTCAGGCAAACCAGTCACAAAAACTGACAGCTATAATGACAAGAAGGCAAGTTATTAAAAAAGTACTCTAGTTCATGTATTAGTAATAGAATAGTTACTTTTTATATGAAAAAAAAAATCATTCAGTTATATTATGGACTTCTGCAAATTCAATTATAGTAGTCTGAGAAACAATTCAACAGTACTTATATATACCTAAATATGAATGTATTTACATGTATATACATGAGATGGAGTTTTCTATAATCACACATCTTTGAATTTTTAAAATCCAACTTCCTCTTTCTTATTATTTTCACAATATTTGCAACCCCCCCGCACCCCCCCCCCCACTCCCTCCCCCTCTCCCCCCCCTCTCTCTCTCTCTCTCTCTGGAATGAAAGTAATTAAGCCATAAAGTGGTTTACCGGTATGAAATTATATGAACTGTCCCAACTTATCATGTAAAAATTATTTTCATTCCTTATAATTCAATTAAGCATTTTTTGCATTTGATATAATTTGATGAATAATTCTACAGAAAATATGAACTTTATTTGACACCGACCAATGTTGTCACAGCAACAAAAAGAAAACTGAATTAGCCAAACATTATTGTGATGTCATTCCAAGAACATCATGTAGCAGGACTAAAATGCAGCTTTTTTCTAGTGAATTATTAAGGATGTTGTAGGCTGAGCTTTTG
>CAJDSM010023770.1:0-11742 GCA_903981925.1 Ostrea lurida | reverse complement strand
TGGAAGGTTTGACGATTCTCTGATGAATGTTAACGTTGTGTATTCTATCTTGTTCACACCCTCTCTTCATGAGCAACATTGGAAGGTTTGCTTCTATCTTGTTCACAAGTTTCCGAACACTAACACGTACACACAGCCGAACGACAGCGATGCTATATCCCCTCCGCAAATAGTTGCAAGGGGATAAAAAACCACAAACTTGCGACTTATTTTTTTTATCTACATGTAGATTGCCGGAAGAAGAAAACAAAAACATCGTGAATTCTCTTAATTCAGATTAATAAGTTCAAAGTATTACTTCGCTGGCAGGGAACTACAGCTGAACTGGGTTATTGACACAAGCGTATTAGATTGATGTAAAATAGACAAGAATGGGTTAGGTCCTTGTATTCTTTGTGAAAACAATGTATGACTTGGCGGGCATTTAACGGGGATGACTTTGGAGGTCATTTGACGGTCCTTCAGGTTTAGACCCCGTGCCAGCTGTTGTCAAATCAATCAATCACAACCGGACTGATGGTAACAGTAAACGATGAAACTGAATAAATCAAGGCTTAGTTACATTCACAAACTTCAGTAAGATAGCAGTAATATATGATCACTGAAATCATGAGGTTAAGGAATACATAATAGTGCAAAAGAAGTTACAACATTTGATTATTCTTCCAGTAATTGTGCAACAACAATTATCTTTTAGTATATCTTTAATTTTCTATCTATCTCTAGATATCTTTCTCTTTCTTTTTTCAACAATTTAAAGTTGTCGGTTCTTATCTTCTATCTTCTATTATCTTATCTATTCTTATCTATCTATCTATCTATACATTATCTATCTATCTATCATCTACTACTATCTATCTATCTATCTTTATCACTAATTAATCTGTCTGTTAATCAGATATGAAGTACAAATCCACAGAGGAAACAAAGAATTAACTAATTACTTTTAATGAACAGTTAAACCAATCAATTAGTGTAACACCTTTCCTCATTTCACCATGTTAGACTTAAGTTGATTAAAAGCTGAATTAGTCGATGGTCACCTTAAATTCAAGAAAGATAACTGGGTATTTTTCTTTTACATTTGCTACATATTTGGGTTACACCCCTTATCATGCTCATTATCTACCATTATTGACGCTATCTCAAGCCGAAACCGGGGGGGGGTTCACGGTGTACGTGCACCCCCATTTCAAATAACAAGAGGGCCCACAGGCCTAACGTCACCTGAGTATCATGCCCACACAGGGAACTCAGTTTTTCATTCTTAAGTCTCAATCGAGAGTATTTTATTCACATGTTAATCTTTCTATATATGCATTATGTTCCTATTCATATACACAAGATTATCATTTCAATCTCACACGATTGTTCAAGAATTTAAATGAAAACCATATTGCTACTTTTAAAGTCCAGCGAGCTTGACCTTTGACCTTTTGACCCAAAATTCAATAAAGAACATTTTCGTCTTCATGTATGATATAGTTGACTCTAGTCACATGGCACTTGGGATGGATCATGATACCCCCCCCCCCCCCACTCTTCTTTTAAATTTTTTTTGGGACAGCTGCATTTGCTAGTGCATCATTGGGAAAAATGCATTAAATAGCACCACAAGTAATTTTTTCGGTCTGCGTCGAAGGTACGGAAAAACACCATATCGTAGATCAAGAGTAGAGAGCACTGATATCTGATCGTTACAAGTGACGACAGTAGCAAGAAAAACATGTGGGGTATATCAGAATTACAAAGAGAATAAATGAGAAAAAAATGCTCTAAAAAAAAAAAAAAAAAAAAAAGAAAAAAGATGGTCATACCAGCCCCAAGTTGGCCTTGTGCTAGGTAGAAAGGATAATGCTCTGGAACCCGAAACCATATTGCTACTTTGATGTCCAGTGCACTTGACCTTTGACCTTTTTGATCCCAAATTCCAAAGGGAATATAATATCTTGCCCCATGATAGTCCATATGTATGATATAGTGACTCTAGAAGATGGATAATGCTTTTGAGCCAGACACAATATCGCTTTACTTCGGATCCAGGTGTGCTTGACCTTTCTCCTTTTGATCCAAATTCAATAGGAAATCCCTTTGTCCCATGGTAACCATATGCATGATATGGTGACTCTAGGTAGAAAAGGTAACACAAAAGTCTGGGAACCATTTCGTGTCTACAGACGGATGGACGAAAGGCACTGATCACAGTACCTGGTAACCCCCCCCCCTCGAACTTGTTGCAGGGGGGTATTAATTATGATTAAAAGGCTCCATTCTCATTCCAAATATTCATTTACTTTGCACATTTAAATATCAGATAGCATTGAAAAAAGATGCTTTCAAGATATTTTACATATAAACACTATGTGCCAAGTTTGCCCCCCCCCCCCCCGGGTCAGAACCCTACTCCGGGATCACCAAATTATACAATTTTGGTAAAAGACCTTTCGCTGCTGTTACATCACTATGCCATTTGTTTCTCTCAAAACATGTGCGGTTGTAAAGAAGAATATTTTTTTAAATGTTGGTCATTTTTTGGCAGATTTGCCCCACCCCAAGTCGCCAGGGGATGCAAAAAACCTGAAATCACAATTTTATGTGCCCCTTGCCTAAAGATGCTTCATAACCAAATTTGAAAAGAATTGGACTGTTGGTTATCAAGAATGAAGGTTAAAAATGTTCAATTGTTAACACCATTTTCATCAGATGACCACTTTGGCCCCACCCCAATTACTTAACAACCCTACTCTAGGATCATTGAAATTTACAATTATTGATAAAAGGCTCCCTATTCATTTAAAATATTCATTAGTTTCACAAGTAATATCAATAGCATTTAAAAAAACAGAAGATGCTTCTGTCAAATGTTTTAAATATATAAACACTATGCACCAAGTTTGGCCCACCCGGGGTCAGAACCCTACCCCGGGGATCACCAAATTTACAATTTTGCGTAAAGGCCTTCCTGCTCTACGTCATTATGATTTGGTTTTCTCTCAGACATGTGCATTGTTAAGAAGAATGATTTTTTGAAAAATTGTCACTTTTGGACAGTTTTTGCGCCATCCCCAAGGCCCCAGGGTGCAAGAGACCTGAAATTTACAATTTATGTGCCCCTTGTCCTAAAGATGCTTCATGCCAAATTTGAAAAGAATTGGACTGGTGATTATCAAGAAGAAGTTAAAAATGTTCAATTGTTAACGGACGACGCACGACGACGGACGAAGACCAATTGCAATAGGTCACCTGAGTTTATTCAAGTGACCTAAAAATGCTAACTCCTCTCAGCTTCCGGGCGCTTCGCCCCCTGGACCCCCTAGGACCTGCGGAGGACATAAAGTGGCCTCTAGACCCAAAGAAAGTGCTAAAATCTCGCAGCTTCCGGTGGCTTCGCCCCCTGGACCCCCTACCAGGACCAGTTGGGGGCCTGATTAGCGGCCTTCAGACCCCTTCCCTTAGTCTTGTGTACACCCCTTTGAAAATTCCTGGTTACGGCCCTGTACGTTATTATTTGATGTACGAGAGAATTGCATAGCTTGAAATCTGTCTTGTATGCAGATAACTTAATGATCACACACTTAGAACTACGAAACATTCACGGAACGATTTTGATTCCAAAATATTGTAAAAAAAAAAATCCAATACTGAATACAAATTTAACAAGATTTGGGCAAACGCGAACCCCTGGATACACCAGAAGGTGGATCAGGTACCCAGGAGGAGTAACCTCCCTTATCGACCGGTCACACCCGTTTGTAAACGTAAACCCGTTTGGTTGGGTTGATTAATCGATTATTTATTGTTTTACGTCCTACTCGAGAATATTTCACTCATGTCGACCCGTTTGGTTAAGACTTATGAGATTGGTCACTGCTCTCTCTCTCTCTCTCTCTCCCTCTCTCTCTCTACTCTCTCTCTCTTCCTCTCTGCTCTCTCTCTCTCTCTCTCTCTCTCTCCTCCCGCCCTTGCTGTTTTCCATCTCTAATATACATCTTCTATAAACTTTGAACGTGATTGTGAAGTACTATGATGTTCTTTTTCCGCTATTCCCATGACAAGTTACTGAAGGTTCTTTTTTCCTGAAGTGCTAGAGTTTGCATTTCTTCACCTCCGTTGTCGCTGATAATTTTCTACCTTGATGCTAAATTTTGTCTCTGTTGATCAATTTACATCGGAGCCCGATTTATTTGACATTTACATCTGATTTCTTTTTCTCTGTACATAATGCTATGCAATGTTCATACATGTACATTGAGTTATGATTGTAGCAATACTGGTGAGATTTAGATTTCTTTCCATATCATCCAGCTATTTATTCCCATATGCATGTGTAAAAATAATCGTCGAAAATTCACACAAGGAGTAGTATAATAAAATATGACAAAAACGATTGAATATGCTCGATTCAAAATACAAATGTATATGTAAATATCTGCATATTATACAATAGAAATAGAACGTCGATAATACTTTGACCGGTTATATTTTCAATTCTCTGTGTAACAGATGATAAAAACTATTTATGCCCCCTCCTTATCAAACACAACAGATGATACAATTATGTTGAAATTGTATTTTATTTATCAAAATACGCTTTGATAAAAAATTTCAGACATGTAGATATAAAGATCACATGACTGCTAAAATATAGATCACATGACTACAATTATATGTCACATGACTGCCGAAATATACATGTAGATGACATGACTACTAAAATATACCTACAACTACGTGCAACTATGTACATGTAGTACAGAAATGTATGCACCAAATGAACACAGCAGAAACCACAAATTCAAAACATACCATGTACAAACTGGTTTGTGATTTAATAAATTGGCACCACTTATAACAAAGAAAACAAAAGGCCCATGGGCCACATCGCTTCGCCTAGGCACTGCTTCACTAAGAAGAGCAGTAAGTAGCAACTTTAATCCGTATTGTGGCCCCACCCAACCCTCGGAGGTGGGGGGGTGGGTGGGGGGAAGCCTTATCTAAACAAAACTTAAATCTTCTCCATATCAGGAAGCTTCAGGTAAATATCTACACTCGTTCTGTTCATTGAAGAAAGATTTAAAAGAATTTCCCTATATATTGCATGTAAAAATACTGATCCCTTATTAGTGGCCCCACATTACCCCTGAGGTCATGATTTGAACAAACCTTTTCAGTGGCGGATTAAGGGGGGCCTCCGGGCGCCCTCCCCCCCCTAAAATTGACCAAGTGTAATATATAATCTTTATTTTTCACCTGGAAATTAATATAATTCAAGACGGCGCCCCCTTCTTAAATTTTGTAAAGATTTATTATATTCAAAAACCTTCAACAAAATTTGCGTCATTTTATTGATTGAAAATGAACAGAAAAATATAGTGAAAATGACTACTTCGGAAGACAAATTTGCAAGCCGCTACAAAATCTCTAAAACTCTTGGAGCTTCCGGGGGCTTCGCCCCCTGGACCCACTGGGGGCCTCAAAGGCCGGCCCCAGCCTCATATGATGTTGCGCCCCCCCAACTCGAATTTCGGGATCCGCCCCTGCCTTTATCTTCACTATATCAGGGAGTTTTCTGGCCAATGGTTCTTGAAAAGAAGATTTTTTCCTATATAAATATATGTAAAACTTTGATCATCTATTGGGCCCCATTGTACCCCCGGGGCATATTTGAACAAACTCGAATCTCCAACTATATTCTATAGGAAGGTTCATATAAAAATTGTCAGCTTTTCTGGCCCAGTGTGGTTCTTGAGACGAAGGAGGTTTAAAAATTTTCTATTATATAGTCCAAGAATTTGATCCCCTAATTGGCCCCATCGTACCCCGGGGGTATGATTTGAACGAATCTTGAATCTCCCCTATTCAGGAGCTTTCATATAAATTTCAGCTTTTTCTGGCCCAGTGGTTCTTAAGCGATTGTTAAATGCCACCTGACATGCGACGGATAAATATTTTGCAATTTTATAACAGTGATTCAATTCTGCACACGGGATATTGTAGAGGGGCGACAGTTTCCATCTCAGGATTTTCGAGCAAAGATAATGGGTATATGCAATTTTCATTTTCACCTTCCGAGAGTGGCCTAGTGATATGTACACAGATTATGGGTTGTACATATTAGGGTTCCAATAGGGCGTGGATTGATGAAGTAAGGATCGAAATATGTAGAAAAGTTTAATTTATACAAAGGTTACTATTGGTGGAACCCATTGCCACATGGATGGCACGCGGACCAATATACAGGGTACATATCGAATCAGAAGAGAAGGGCTTCTACTACGACGAGTTGAGAATCCTCTCAGGCCTGGTTATGGTGTGATTGTATCGCATATACCATTATCACTCGCTACTCGAGTGTATCGATGGGTGCCCAGATTAAAAAGTTTGTTTTGGAGCCATAATTAACCCTATTCGATATGTAACAATCTATCGGTCTATCATTGGGATTACATGATTTCTTTTACTTCAGAGATTAAATCGTGGACACAGAGTGCGTTAGGCATAAATTGCAGACGGTAGAAGACAATTTTTCACGACATAGGTAAGGACACCGGGGTGGTCGTGCGTTCAATTCCTCAGTGTGTGTGAGTGAAACACATGGTGTCACACGAGCCACCAAAATCGTGCGGGGATCTAGAACGGTTGAAATTAAGCCTGCAATTGGAAGTTAACATCACCATATGTGCCGCCCTAAGTAGACCAACACCCAGGGCGAGATTCATAGTATTTATTATGATACCGCCATCATTGAGAAATATAGGAATTACCGATGTTAAAGTATTTGGCTTGCAAATTTCATAATTACAGGTGAATTAAAGCAATGCTCGTCGTTCTATCATATTTTTATTTTAACAGTATATTAATGTTAAAGTAAGTATGTTATGGTGAAATCGTGTTACTTTGTTGTAGGCAACAAGCTGCTGGAGAAATGCATCATTTGCGAGGCAAAAACACTATAGCATGGTGTTTAATCTAAGTCACAGTAATATTTTGCGGGTCTTTTTTCGAAAAACTGGCTAGAAAAGCGAATATTCCAACGCCCAGGGATCACGGCGGCATGTCGATCCGTCAGCTCAGAATGTATGCTTACCTCTCAACATGGTACAATGTATCGCTTTGCCTTTTCTGTCTTGTCTCTATAATATCACAAGGTCACCCGTACGTGCACCACATATCACACGATTTGTGAGTATGGGTGGTTTTGTGCTTTCTTGGGGAACTATGACTGCCCCACGTCTTTAATACACCCTTATGTTTATCTCCAAGTTGTTGAAATGGGCTTTTTTTTAATTCTTTTTTTACTCTTTCTGTTTCCATTTTTATATCATATGTGGCACTTGGGAGCACAGATATTTCATATACACGATATGCCTCTCATTTAAGACTCAAAATAGGGTGTGCATCTACAGGCAAGAGATAGTGTGTGGGGGGGGACTCCAAGTGTATTGATCCTATCCCATAATAACCTCCGCGCAAATACTAGAATTACGAAGATAAACGCTTCGGGTAACTCTGTCCAAATCTCTTTAATTGCTAACTCCTTATCAGAGTAACTAATGCGTTAACTGTTTGTTTATTATATCCGTGATACAAATTGAACATATAAGAGTAATGAAATTTTTATTCGATAAAAGTCCATTAAATCCGTTGGAGCCCAGCTATAGTTCGCCGATAATGTCTGATAATACCATGTTTTTCTCGGGTGCATTTATGAAGTTTGCTAACAAGACCAACGAATGCGTAACGAATTTCTTGGGCATTGTGTAACTACATCACAGATTTCCAATCACTTTCCTTTAAATCATCAAACCTCAAATATTGCCCGGCTTGCAAAGTTGTCGCCATCGTTCTTACGGCTCAACGTCTTACATAAAGCGTGGGACGTAATAATAGCTGCTGAAAGTCGAATTCCATATATAGTCATCCCGTTTAATCTCGGGAATGAATGGTTTGTATATATCTTTTATATAGTATTGAACCTCCCAACACTTCCTCTCCTTCAGTATTCAAAATAATCTAGTCACTACCGACACTCAATAGTGGTCTAATGTATGTACATGTATTTACAGCTATGTCAGATCATGTAGAGAGCACAAGTGCAGGAATCATCGTAGTAGCTAATGCCATACAATAACATTTATAAATTATAGCTCCAAGATGCTTATACTCTATTTACGTCCACCGTATGAAACTGAATCATTCATCCCACTAATTTGGTAAAAGAAAAGAAGAGGAAGGGTACAAGCGCGCGGATCCTATGTCCCCATCGTAAGTATGCACTGCTAGACCAAAACCACATTTTGAGAGCCCGCCTCTCTCATGCTCGACACTCAGCGGTCTAGATAGAGATTTTATTCGGTGGGGACGAGTGCCACATTCACCCCTTCCCCCTTCTGCAACCCGCCTACTGTCCTCCGTCCGTGTTAAGTATGGGTTTTAAATTTACAAAATGTGTCATACACAATGTTATTCATATTAAAACAATGCAATTTAATCCAAAGGTAAATGACAACGTAAATGCTGAAAAAAAAATAGTACAATCGATGTAAATATGGAGTGCTCTACATACTAAAATACAATTTACTCAACAGATCTTTGAATATCGTAGTCCGACTAGATTGAAAATCATCCTACTATTTGATTAAAATGCTTGAGAGTGATTAAAGTTTTTAATAAAACTCCAAACATACGTAAAATAAGACCTACCTTCTTTACGTTTACGTCCGCACAAATAACGTTGAAATGTCACACCCGTTATCTACACTATATACTATAAATTACATAGCGCACATTATGATATATAATTTAGAAAAAATTACAACCCTTTAAAAGGAATTCTGAGGAAGCGATTTCATTTGAGCGGAGGTCCGAATTGGACCCAACGAACCAAGCCCTTTAAGTGACGTCAGGGGGTAATACTAAATGAGGGCAAATTATATGCAGCGGTGTGCAGTTCACATAAGTGGTAGGTGTTATCCGTAGGAATGATGTTAATCCTTGTGATTAGAGACCTGTAGTACCGTACGTCCATCGTGCCAATATATTGTGGAAGTACTTACCGGTTGCTCCGTAATGGAACAATTTTTCTGTTTCCTCGCATGATATGTAAACATATATTGGTATACAATGCGTATTGAACGTATAAACATCATGTCACCATAACGCCACGCATGCTTTTCACAACATTTACAAGCATTGTTTATCGCATATGAAACATTCTGTGATACATGGTATTAAATAGTAGAGTCACGATTAAATACATACTATATTACAGCTACATTTATGCTTTTCCGGACTTTTCATTTCGAGATACGATATACATAAGGAATTTACGAGTTAATCCTCGTAGCTGTGACACGGGACTCAGTTTTACCGGCCTCAATCGAAGGCCGAGCCCTGTCAGTCGGCCCTCTTTAACGACAACGCAAAAGGAGATGCTGAGGAATCCTATTCTAACCCGGATCCCCACGGGATTCTTAGTAATGAAAAAATGCCCCATGCAGTTTGTATTGCCACTGTTCTCGGTTAGGAAGATAGGATTATCGAATTGGCAAAAGAAATACCATGATTCTAGATTTTTCCTTTATTTGTCTTTCCGTTTTCGGGCTATAATCGAGCGTGTTATCTGGCGATATTATCACGCTCTTCAAATACACTGTATCCCACCACCAGTGACAATCTTTGTATATCATTGTTAGTTACATGTAACAAGAGTCTGGGCTTTTTCTACTCGTGGAAAGTATTAAATGACTGCAATTGGACACGTGTTTTCCATATGTGAAATCGGAGAGAGATTTAAGCATTTTCGTTACAAGATTGTAAACTAATATACATATAGTTATCTAGAGTGTTAGGACATGGGATTTAAACAATATGTCATGTCTTTATTCCTGCAGTCTAAAAACGTGTAGCAATTTGATAATTATTACGATTTGATATCGAACTACAATGATACTAAAATTGGACAGTAATTAAAACAAAAACCAACTGTTTAGTGAAAGCAAGGTTAAACTTTTATATTAGTTTACCATTTCCAGAAAAATAATCACAAATTCAGAGTATTAAGGAAACGCAAGCTATTTAGGTTGCTACAATACATCGAATTCATCCAGAGGACAGTAAGAATGTTTCGTCAGTTTTCATACAGATTTTACATATTGCAACACTATTGCTTCTACAATAAATAAATAATTAATATTAAGAGAAGAAAGAAGGAGAGTTACATTTCCATTGATGCTGATTATATGCGGAAAGTGGTACTAACGCTTGAGAGGCAATAGTAATAAAAATAACAAGTCAACATGTTTATTTTTCTATGTCTATCTATTGCTAGAACATGTATCTTGTAAAGACATTTTTTTCATAATCGAGTCCATTTAAGGTGGAGTGCTACACCAGAGAAATTTGATGTGGATGAAAAATAGAGGATATGTTAAGCAATATTTTGAAAAGAAAAAGTTTCAAATTCACTCGATTTCGTCAAAAAATGCAGTTTCAGTAGAAAGCAATTTGAAAAAAAAAATAAAACCCCTGCTGGAATCGAACCCACGATCTGCAGTTCAGAAGGCAGTGTGCTAACTTACTGAGCTAGTCGGCTAGGCATTTAATTTTGAAATGAATTGATATATAACCCTGATAGTGATATTTTCATCCATATTTCGAAAGGAAGTCAGCCATTATGACGATGTAGAGATCCACCTTAAGCCCGAGTATAGATCTACCTTAATTTGATCACCAAATCGAACACGCGGGTTTCCCTGACAGGTGCACTCCCTTTTCCTCTCACACCAATAACCCGTTTGCGTCTACAAAGAGCGTTGAATTGTTTGCACACTCTCCTGTACAACGGTTTCCAACCCTAAAGGTGGAACTCGTGTCACACCACGAGAACCACTACCCAACCCTGACACATTGATCGATTGATTATTTACTGATTTACGTCCCACTCGAGACTATTTCACTCATATAGAGACGTCACCATTACCGGTGAAGGGCTGCAAAATTTAGGCCTATGCCCGGCACTCAGGGCCTTTGAGCAGGGAGGGATCTTTTTCGTGACACACCTGCGTTGACACGGCACCTGGTTTTTTCCGGTCTCATGCGAATTCAGCCCCTTCTTACGACACGGAGGGAGATGCTGGGGCCCTATTCTACCCCGGACCCCCACAGGAGGGATCTGGGACCTATCTAAACCCGGACCCCATAGGAGGGATGCGACCTATTGCTAACCGGACCCCCACGTCCCCTGACATATTGTACTTGATCTAGAGTAGAAAGGATGCTACAAGAAACCCACAACAATCTAGCAAAGTTTTTCTGCAGCTCTATATCTTGGAAATATTTTAAGTGTTTTTAAAGAATAAAATATTACTAAATTTATGATGTGTAAAAAAACAAGCATTCTGAGAGTATTGCACAAAATACACTAGTCCCTACCGGTTTTACACAAAATCTATTGGACCGCAAACAATAGTCCTAATTTCATATGTAGGCTCATCTTCGCGCCAGCCAAGATGTCCGATTCGCTCTACTCTAGTGTATCATCTACCCTTTGGCGATTTAGTTACCGGAACTGAATTGCATTAACGGACATGCTGAGTTATCGGCTCTTGACGTAAACCACTCAAGAGCGAACATTGTCTCGTTGTGTTTTAATTAGGTGTACATGACTTGTCTTGCGAAGTTATTCACCTTATATCTTTCGGCGTAATCGCGTATTAACACTTGCCTTCTGATGTCCATCGA
>CAJDSM010023769.1:0-13471 GCA_903981925.1 Ostrea lurida | reverse complement strand
TAACAATTGACGATACATGTATCTTATTATTATTAGTCCCCTACCTCTAGACCAATTTTTTATTCAATATGTTTGAACTATTTCTGATTGAATTGAATCAATTTCTCTATATTTATTGAATTTAACCTATCTTTAATTCGCTAAGGGATATTTTTCAATAATATGAAGGAAGGTTTCAATATTAAAGGATAGCTTAATAATATTTCAAAACTCTTTCTATGATGTTGATGTATTATTTAGAATAAAATTTTCAATTTGAAACAAAACCCAATGACAACAAATCCCATGTAAACGATGATAACACGTGTACTTTTGTTCTTTCTACTTTTAAGCTTTATTTAGGTGTGGTTTCAAAATTCCAATATTTACTTTCAAATTTAGTATAATTACCTTATATCCATTATCGTGCATGCAGAGGTTAATGTCTAGTCTACATGCTTCTAATAAAAACAAATTATGAGGTTTTTCTATTTGCACCATGGACTGGTAAGTTGATGTGATTTTACTTTAAGTGACCATCAAATCAGCGTCCAAATCATAATTTCTTTCAGCCTTAAAGCATTTTGAGTAATGTTGATTTCATGAATGAACGAGACTTAGGGGAGTATCGCATTAAACGTGAATTAATTTCATCTACACTTGCTTGTCAAATTAAAAGTCACAAAACACTTCTTTACTATATATTTAATTGAAATCCGCTTTATCCTTATGAGCTCTTGTGTTTTTATTCCTGGGCAGATTCGGATGAAATTTTACCATTAGAATCAGTAAGGTTTGCAGTTTGTTCCATTGATTTTAATTTTTTTCTCTAAATAGTGATTATTAACTTTTGATTAATATATCAGTGAACTAAATTATTATGTTCAATCTGTGTAAAGGATATAAACGACGAAAAATTACTTTGCGTTTGAGAGATAGCATTTATCTTTCTGCTAGTTGAATAAAATTGTTTCCAAAACTTACTGTAAGAACCCCATTTCAATTCTTCATTTAGTGGTAATTTTCATTAATATGAGAAACAAATATATGGAAGACTCATTTGAAAAAAAACATAGTTTCCAACCAATTAAAAACATAGTGAAAAGAGTGTTGTTGTGAGCCTTTAATTTGGACACGTGAGTGTAAGGTCTTGAGTCAAGACTAAAAATATATCCAAGCACTTAATTTCTAAACTGAAAACATGCGCTATTGTAGCTTCCAGTATCTTGAAATTGACGTATAATTCTTAACCTGAAGTTAACTTCAAATTTAAACTGGAGAGTTCATTCTATCAGTTTGTAATATACATTGAATTATTATTAAGTCCGTGTTCTACTGTTACTAATTATAGAACCACATAAAATCCATTAATAGAAGATTTAAAATGATCAACTTCCACGCATTGAAGCAACCCATATACATGTAACATGAGTATTGATGTGTTAAGTTTGCAATTGCAGATGACCAATAAAAGGTGCTTATTAGTCCCCTACCGGTTTGTAACCGGAGGGGACTATAGCTTTCTTCTTTTGTGTCTGTCAGTCTTCATGCCTGTCTGTCTGTCCCCATTCCGTCCGTTGGTTTTCCAGACTTTTTCTACTGTGCTTGCAGATATTCATTTGATAATTGGCAACATTGCTTTTGCCATACCAAGTTACAGATCAAGTTCGAGTTGGTTTCGATCCATTCATTTTTCACTGAATTATGGCCCTTGGACTTAGAAAATTTCATAAAATTATCAGTTTCCGCACTTTTTCTCTCACTGTTTGCAGATCATTCTTTTGATATTGTGTAAATGCTTTGCCATACCAAGTTACAGCTCAAGTTCAAGTTTGGTTTTGATCTTCATTTGTTTGCTGGTATGACCCTTGGACTTGAAAAATTTCACAAATTATCAGTTCTCCGCACTTTTTTTTCTCATTGCTTGCAGATTTTCATTTGATACATTCCTTTGTCATACCAAGTTACAGATCAAGATCGAATTTGGATTTGATCTATTCATTTTTCACTAAGTTATAGCCCTTGTCCTATCCTGGCTCACCAATATTCCCTTTTACCATAAGTATATGATATAGCCTACATAATGAAATTAGAATATTGTTGCGGTCCAATAGGGGACTATGTATTGCTGTGCAATACTCTCAGGATGCTTGTTTAAGTTATTAACTTACAATAAGAAAGACACGTCAAAAGAACATTGTATAATTTTGCTTGACGTATCGCGTTGAAATCGAAATACTTCAATAACTTTTCACAAACAATTTCTCTAAGAATATTCTTACTATTCGCCGCTGTCCGTGAGAGTGACCACGCCTCCATGGCTAAAGCTGTTATCAAATAGAGCGACTTCCGCTGCAGACAGACCCTCCGTGGCCCCCAGGGAAGAGGCAGGGAGGCTCAACAACGCAATGGCTGATAACAGCATGAAACTGGTCATCTGAAGTAAAAAGGCAAAACACAAACATTTTAGATTTAGAAATGGGATCATACTTGAAGTTTCAAGATCTATATGGGACTACTGAAAAACCAAATGTGCTACCTTCTCTGACGATCGTGAAGGCAACAAATCGTCGTATATTCTCCAATGCCTGTAAGAACAAATGTGTATATTCTGTAGATCTGGAATACTGTATTTTAGATTGTATACAGTTTGCGCATGAAAAGAGGTCTGCGCTCAAATCGTTTTGGACATGGACCGAGGTACTATACGTATTGACTCTGATGGTGCTACGAAAGGTGAAAACTCAATCGATTATTTTAATTTAAAAAATTCTAAACTTAATCAAATTACACTTTTTATAAATGATTACAGTTTCTGAATTTTTGATGAAATGATACAAATATTTACGATTACTTATTCAAGCAAGTTATTTTTAAAAGGGGCTAAAGGTAAAAATACGACAATAGCCAGCGTATACTTATCACCGTACGGCGTGAATTATCGTAATTTCATTTAGAAATAACCAATGATAAGTTGATAGCATAATTCTTTTACATGTATTGTAAAGTGCTCTGGGTACCTACATGTAGGTAGATAAAGCGCTATATAAAAACCAATTATTATTATTATTACATGCATACTATATGTATATTAAATTATTAATACATTATGTATTGAACTTTTCTGTATTTTGTAATTTAGGAGAGGGCATTCTAAGTTTTCAGAACTTGTGCCCAATTCTTTTGTCTGAAACATCTTGACAATACAATATGTTCAATCAAAAATGTTATTTTAGTTTGTTAATAACAGCGTTTTACATTAAATTGAAATTTGGGGGAAATAATAAATATGATCACTCACCATACTTGATTTCTCCCTGAAATATACCAGGGCCTCTCCGGGTAACTTTTTATATGCTTGATCACGTGATTGATCCACGGAACCATAACCATTAGGTTTGAGCCAGTAGAAATTCAATCAGATAAAAGTTCGGTAATCATTTTAAAAAATATATTTCCATCTTTATTTTTTTTTTATATTGTATTAAATTTTCTGTGGGTAGCGTTCGAGAAATGTCGGAAAAAATAATACAGCATTTCGATCGATATTATCTTGAATTTCTAAAATGAAATAGTTATTCATGTACAAACAAAGTAAATGCGATTGACATTCTTGATTTTCTAAACAATTACATGAGAGAAAATTACATATAATCACATAAAAATAGACAGCTTCTAAAAGCGTTTCATCTACTTAACATAGTATATAAAGAGTTACACATATTCCATGATGATGGAGTATTATCTACATGTAATATTCTATGTGCAATTTCTGCCCTATTCCTTATAGAAAATGGTATTTATAAATCTATTTAAATCTTTACAAATAATGGCAATTTCCTCATAAAAACGCTACAGTTATGACGAAATGCGTGTATGAATCTCGCCAAATTAGCATAAACTCATATCTGTTCATTTGATGTGCACAACAATTCTATTACAAATCTCTTAAGCTAAGAAGTTTTTTTTAATTCAATTGATAAGCCCGATAGTTCTTATAGAGAAAGCAACTATCTAACTTGAAATTTCTCAGCTCAACTTAACTCAACCGTTGCTGTCTTTAAAAGAACTGATGCACGCATTTACTTCCCATGTACAATCATTGCAAATAATGATAGATATCTTCAAATCAATTAAACATTAAATTTGCGCCATCAATGGAATTGATAAAAGTAATAATATAAATTGGCGAAGTAAACAATGTGCTTACACGTAATCATAGTCCCCAAAATATATAGACAAGTTGGTGTAGTTTTTTTTCTTTTATTTTTTTTTTCAATTTTTTTTGCGGCACCGGGACCTCCGACAAAAGCGAAGGCAGAGATCAGGTGCCATGAAGGAAAGTAAACGCATCCCTCTGCTGACCGGTCACCACCCGCCCGTGAGCCCATAGTGCGAACAGTATAAACGAGATCAACCCGTTGTCAAATCTAGTACGAAAATGACAGTCTAACAAAGGGTATGAAACAAATCAGTCAACATATGACTTAGTGATAATTTGAAATCGCAAACAAGGTCATTATAGCGACCGTAGAATTTACGAAATGATGACTTTAAACGAGATTCGTTATAACCCTGTAACATCAACTTTTTTGTTAGTAGTTGACCTCGCTTTAAAAAATCCTCATACTCATGGCACGCTCTTGAATATCTAATCAACTGGGAGACATACACACCATAGGCAGGTGATAGTGGTACATTACTACATAGAAAAGGAAAGTTGACGATTACAAAGTTAAAGTTATCACGTTTATCATATACTATGGTTGTCAGTCTGCCATTAGAGTAAATATTTATTCAAAGTGACAAGATACTCCAGATTACGAAGCAGCATACTGTAGTGTGCAGATGTCTGTGGTCCTTTATTTCGAGTTACGTCGGGATATATCATTATGGACAATACTTATGAAAATTCTTATGTTAATTTGATAAGGATCATCTAGTCTAATATATCATATATGTAAGTATGAAGGACACGGCAAGTTTCTTTTTTTCTTTTTTTTCTTTTTTTTTTTTGTTTTTTTTTTTTTTTATTCCCGTTACAGTTTTTTGAACAAATTCTGCTGTCCGTTATGTAATATAAAAATAAGTCATGCCAATAAGGGGGCACATTAGTGGCCCATAGGAATAACCAACGCATTGTTGGAAGAATGGTCTCCAAGACTACATAAATATTATCGATCACTGATTAATCTACGCATCCGAATTCATTTTTAGCCATGTACTGTTATCGATGAATTAATGCACACAGTTACTTCCAAATACTGCGGTTAGCAGGTTAAAGTTTGAATTCGTATACGGCGCATCAGGAATGTTAAAGCGGCAAAGATAACGAACAGTTGGTCAATCTCATAAGTCCTAAATAGAGATACCAAAAACCAAGGTTGGCAACACGGATCCCTGACCCCACCAGAGAGGGCATCAGGGTGCCAAGGAGGAGTAAGCAGTCCCCTGGGTTGAGCGACTCATAAACAACCATCGTGAGCCAATAGTCTGATCAGGTTAACCAGAACAAATCCGTAGTCAAATCAGTGTGTGTGAAAATACGGTGACATGTTTTTTCTCAGGTCTCTGCAAAAAAATTTTCCATTAACATATGGCTATGACGTACTAACCGATCCAGCAGTTTGCTTGAACTCAAATGATAGGATCATAATGTGTAAACTCAAAAATTTATTGTTATACGGACCATGTGAGAATTTACGACAATTGCTATGCCTTATTACAATGATCTGTTGAACCCCTTGCAAACATAATAAACACTATGTCTGTTAATGAATGTACAACTGATGCGCAACTTGATTTACAAATTTGTATTTGCAATCAATGTCAAATATTTAAGTGCGACAGATTGAAAATTATATTTTCCAAACTCTAATTAAATTATATCATGTTAATTATTTTATAGTGATATATATGGTTCGCCTAAAAGTAGCTTAAAAGAATCTTATAATCATGACTTAAAACTGTTGAAAGAAATCGGATGGTACAGGGGGGGGGGTGATAGAGTAGAATGTAATGTACATCGTATAAAATATATAAATTTTATCGTTGAAAAATATATGATATGAACTACGAGGTGTTCTGCGTCGGCAAGACTCCCACTAGAGATAACGCTAATGTGTCGAAATATTTCCAGCGAAGCTAAGATTTGATCGTTTTTGTGGTTTTTGATTTGAAAAGATTCAATAAACGCGATCGATTTGCTTATAATAGGTTTCACAACTATAGACGCGTGCGTCATGAGGAATGGCAAGTCATTAGTATGTCAAGAAACCGAAGCCAAACACTTAAATGTGTAATACCAAAGTATTGCTTGCTTTTAGGATAAGATATTTCAGACATATTTATAGAATGGAACACCACTTGCTCGGAGACTGGGCATGGGGGTGGAGGGTCTTTGCGCTTAGTTTAAAGAGAGTGGGGGCGGGTGGGTCGAGGTTTGAAGAGTATTCGGTATGACATCAGAAGCCTTTCACGGATAAGGTGCCTGAATTTCATGTCTAGGTGGACTAAGTAAGGATCTTACTAAAACACACTAGTTGAAAACAGGCTGAAATGATAGTATTCGTGGGTGTCAACCAAGTTACCAAAACGTAAGCTTCCCATGGTTCTTTGAGTGGGAGAGTATATAAAAGTCATTAAACATTCTTGCTGCATCGAAACGGTCTGATTAAATCATAAGAAAACAATGGATACGTACACATTACCGGGCACGGATCAAACCATCGCAGCAGATCAAATCTCTCCTGCAACGATAAATGACAACAGAAAGACTGCAATTACAAAGTTCATCTTGAGTTATTCAAGAATAAAATAAGGTTCAAGAACTTTGAAAAAGAAAAAAGATACACAGATCATGCTTAAATATTTATATTGCCACACAACTAAATATGTTTTTGTCGTGAATATAATATTTGGTAAAAATGTGAATCAATTGTGAAAATATTTTTTTTAAAGACTAGATGTTGTCGGTGCGACACGGAATGCCCCCGCCTACAGTGAAGTGTAATGAAGGGAAATTCGTAAGGGTGAATATTGTGAAAGTTTTTCAAATGGCCATGAACTGTGGTGTGCTTTGTTACGCGTTGCAGAATGATAAATGAACGGAAAATGGAAAATTCTGATTATTTTCCTAGAGTTCCAGATGGCATACAACTGCTGTCAAAATGATTCGGACATTGACCAACTTCGAACTTGACCTGCAATGATTCTGGACCGGTATCGATCCATCTGTACCAGATATTTGATGTGGAACTGGTGAGTGCAACCGTTGAAGAGATAATGAACGGAAAGACGTAAAATTTCTGATTTATGCTAAGTTCGAGAGAGAGACAACCAACCCTGTCTCAAAATCATCGGACCATGACGCGAACTTCGAACACACTTGACCTTGGCATGATTACCTGGTGCGACGTTATCCGATATACATGTCAAAATTTGAAGTTTGTACCATCGAGTGTGCATGAACCGTTGCAGAAATAAGATTAGCTTCACTTGGAAATGTCGTCTTGGCTTACATTGTCGGCCAATCACCTTGACAAAGAGGGACGTCCTAAAAAATAATTTCACACCCTGCTGCTCTGGGGACACTTGTTGATTATTAATGAGGGAACAACTTTATTAATTTAATTAACAAATCGGATTACACTTGTGTGGACAATGGGCAGTGTTTTTGTTCCTAGCTTTTAGTTCAATTCGCGTCAAGGGGATAAACAAAAACTGAGTCCAGGAAAATGAGCATTAAGTTACATATCGGTTTCATAGTCGCTATTGTCTTTTCATACAAAGTCTGTAGGATAGATATATAGATATAGATATACAACATTTTTTATGAGATGAATATAGTATCTGCATTCTGCTCCAAACGTTATCATGGCACCTCCTTGTAAACCCGAACCAATAAGATAAACGAACAGGTGTTAATGTCCTTCTTAAATTGCGCTTTAACATTAAAGGTACGAAAAACAAACAAAGAAGTTGGGCAACACCACACCGTGACACTTCCCCCCTGCTGGACACCACTCCAGGCCCCAAGACGCATTAAACGAGGAACTAGACATTAAGTGTTCAAAAATTGGGATGACTTTTAAGCACAGTACAAGAATGTTTTTAAATTACCACTATTAGTTCTTCAGAAAGAAATTCGAGATGGAAAACTTATATTTTGAATAAATTCAGTTTGTTTATCGAAAATCATTATCATTTCTATTAAAGTTAGCTGCCGACTGTGGGTCGCGCACATCCTCCAGTCCTTACGTCCTATCTCTCAGTCGTCCTATGGTCTTCCCCGAGGCCCCCAGGCCACCCCCCCAGTCGCGCATCCAAGTGTCGTAAGCGAGCGACGTACCAGCATGCACCCCCCTGCTCTCTGCAACGCATCAAGAGTATACATGCCTCACGATTCTGCCTCTCTCATCCCGCCACGCTTTGACATGTTACCTCCCAGTGCAACCTCATCTTCTGGCGAGCCTAGATGTGTCCGGCCATTAAACGAGGGCTCGCTAACTGTATTGAGCGATTGTTAGCAACAAGCTCACTCTAGCGTAGGTACCTTGTCTCAATGAGCGAGACATTTCTGAACATACACTCGTTTGCATCCGTCGCGTTCTCATTGGACGTCAAGACAAGGACTGAAAAACATTCAACAAAAATAAAATCGTGTGGGAAAAAAGACGGTTTAACTGCCTCTGCCCAAATGCACACGCTCTCCGCTGCCAACCAATTGGGCGCTCTCCGTCAACAATTGGACAGTCATTGCTCTTTGTCCAGACCGGACAACGCCTATAAGCACCAACGAAACGGCCCCTACTACCGGCATGGCATCACTGAGACGGGGTGGACACTAACCAACCACCCAATGCATACCTAAAAGGAAGCTGTCCGCATTAACCAGATAAGTGCCTATGAAATCAAGCAACTCAAAGAGATAGTTTATTCTACTGGCGAATTCTGGTACTCAATATCGGTCAAACTAGGGCTCCCCCATCAAACCTCTGGGGCAACCGCCATTATAACTCCTGGGTCAACAACTATAAGACTTAATAACGAAGGAATCTCTCATTAACAGTATAATACCATACCTGTCTTCTCTAACACAGATCGTCGAGGGCTGGATGCCTCTGGTGACCAAACCCCTCGACACCAACAATCTCTCGGTAGTTGAGAACATGGCGCTCGTGCACCTCGAAAAAACTCAAAAAGGACAGAACACATACGCAAGAAACAGCAGCTTCTCTTGTCTGTACATCCGTAATTGATTGGGATTGGCGAAGGAAAGCCGTGGCACCCACACACTTATACACGGTGAGTATGGCATATGGATAGTCTGCTAGCAGGCATATATAATTATGTGGAAATACTAGGCCCAGGCGCACGACTGGGAACAGCAATGAAACTACCGATACCGAATCATCTGTGTTCATAAAAAGCCTTAGTCAGCAGTTACATATCTAGCTCTTGGCGCCCGTTGTGCAGGGTTCTGTTCCTAAACCCCAATGCTCGTCAAGTTCCTGACATATACAACCATAGATCCACCAGTATCGCCCAAAGAACCAGGAACATGAGAACAAGACTTCTGTGATGATCGCTTTATAACGTGAATTATGGCTAAGTCTCGCGCGTGGGATATAGTTCTTGCAATCGACACTTGATGTGAATGGAAAAAAAAGCATTATTCATTGATAGCGCGCATAAAACCGAACGTGGGACCTCGTCTATGGGTCACTTATCATACTATACTCTCCAGACACTCTCCACAAGGCAAGATAACTGTAGCGTGCCATCCGCTCGAGACATACCGATATCCCCATGGCGTATGATTAAACTGAATCCCCCATAATTGGGCCATGGCGTTACGTTTCAGGAATTTTGTTAAAAACACCAGACGGAGAGGAGACCTCTTTGCCGTGAATTTTTATTCGGCTTCAGATAATTTACCTAACACTAGATGGCTGGGTCCACCATCCGCTAGAGTGATGGCCGCATTAGTGCAGACTCAGGGGGCTCACCACCCCCATCGTCTCCTGTACGCAATGGGTATACGTTTTCGACCTCTCTCATTGGCGGGCCCCAACGTAGTAGAGGACACCAAACTGCCCCCCCCCGGGCTACCGTTAACTGTGGATGTAACTAATGTTGAAAGAGTACTATCCCACATATCAATTAACATCCTGATGATAATGTTTACTGTATCAAAATTACACGGACCTATCTGGATACTCGAAAGGCTGGTCAGCGATTTGGATTATTTTCTGCCCATTTCAATGGTTACGATTTTTGTTCGATCTGGATTCGTGTTGTAATGCCTAAATGAAATTATAAAATTAATACAACCACAATATGCATGCGATCTGTTACTGTGCTATCCCGAGAGGCATAATGTCGGCATGGTAAGTGTCGCAGTGTAGTACATACACAACATTACCATCTTCCACAGCAAACACTCTAATTCCTTCCCGAGAAACATCCTCAAGGAATGATCTTTGTCCCTCCGGATGTCATGTTCCCAAGTAATAGACAGTCATACTGAGTACAATAGCCCCATTTTCACTCACTTTTCTCGCTCGATAGGCCAGTATGGGCCTCACGGTGATATAACCTGTCTTGGCTTATGAGATACAAGGCAAGACCCGTAAAACAAACTAGGTCTTTTCACACTCGTATTCCATTCAACTCCTCCGGCCGCATATCCATTCACTACGTCTGTCAGCTGCTCCTAAGTTTTCACTTAGTTTTGCGCCTATTTTCTGTTTCTCGTAGCCACTCTATGTTGGTAACGCGAGATACTTCGTATACTTCCTGCTTTACTGGTTATCCTTTTTTAAAAATGGTATGATAGATGAGGGTTCTGCCTTATTGCTATGTCCTAGTGAGGCAGATTGCATTGGAATCATAAGGCGCAGAGTCCTGCCACAGTTGTCTGGTTTTTTGTGCATACATTTGCTTGACAGAGTGGACTGTCTGTGAGCCAGGACTGTGCTCGCTCCAGATTGAGTGTATAACCTATCACTCTTAAGTGAGCACTATTTTTATCACGGTTTAAGAGTCTGTATTGACTGGATTTATCATTCCTGTGCGCTCTTTTTGTTCCCTCCGCCTTAATCTCTTGAGAGAGCTCGTATTGTCCAAACATGCTAAAGTTGATTCCGAGCAAATTAAAATGTCCGCAGACTCTATCACTAGGTACTAGAACGGCGAGTGAGGTCGTTTAGCATTCTTACATGGAAGCATCACACTAGTTATTTGTTTAGGTACCGATCACATGATTGTATCACTTTATTGTACTATCAAAGTAAAAGCTCTGTTGGCGCAACGGATTTGCAAAAAATTAACTGAATCCTTACAAAGCAAGAATATTTGGCTCTTATTTTTATTCTCACATCAAGATAGCGGTCTGAGATCCATGTATTGTAATAGCTTTCTATTTTCCTTCAAACTGTATTCATGCGAGAGTCTATCTACACGAGTCATCTCCTTACACTTTAGCATGATACATGAAGATAAGCGAATTCTTTACGTAGGAGGCTTGTCTTAAGAGTTGCACCTTTTGTTCAATTAAATAGCTATCAAAAGAGGTTCTGTCATTTACGCTCAGTGATCCTTTTAAGTATTAATTCAGCCATTGAGTTCTACGACGACTACAGTCGAACGGCGAACCTATACGAGTCTTTAGAAACTTCCTGTCAGCGTTCCGTCTGTCTGTCTCGTTATGCATTCCCTGTGAAGTGTAGTATAATATTAATTCGGATTATCGTGTGCCGTAATCACTTTTTTCTACTTCATCTGCAATGAAGACATTCATTTGATATTTGGTATCATTCGCTGATGCCATATATTCAATAATTACAAGATTTTCTAACAGTCTCGAAGTCTTGGTTTTTTTTGGATTCGATACCAGGTATTATTCACCGAAGTCTATGGCACCTGGGCGGTACTAATAAATTTCATATAATTATCAGTTTTTCCGTCAATTTTTTTTCTCAACTTTACTTGTCATGGGATATTCATTTGATATTTGGGTTACTGAAACACATCTCAAACATATTTGACAAACGGGACAATGTCGTTGTTCTGTATATTCCATTTCGTATTTACTCCTAGTTAATATGAGCTTCTAAGGCTTAGTAATTATTCCATCATCTATAATCGCATAACCATGAGGTGCTCGAATCGTTTTACTACATCAAGTAGTTTAATTCGATCGCTATTATGAGTTTAGTTGCTGCGTGATGTTTATCACTTTTTGAGTCATGGCAAGAAGTTAATTTTCTAAAAAAGTTGTAACAAGATATAGGTTTTCTGTAATCAGTTCACGTAATAAAAGAGGAACACTATATCACACAATTCTATGCTAGTATTATTATAAACAGTCTCTCTACGATATTTAGTTATGCCAACATTCAATGGCCTGATACTATTTCTGCATTGTTGAAGGTGCTATGCTAGATTGTGTGTTCTAAGCAATTTTTATGCTGTTTCAATACAGTTTGATATTTGACTACTGATATATAATTTTACTCCTTATTCTTGAACATGCATCAAAGTTATGGATATGTAAGTGCGAAATTATTCCAGTCGCATGGGCGAGTGTTAATTTCCCTTCGGTCATTCGATCCACCTTACTGGATAATGAGATCTTAGTAAGTTCCGGTATATTGACATCCTTACCGTTCTTGTCCATTTCTATGATATCTCAAGGACAACAGCACTTACGAGAGTAATTATTGGACGTACCTTTTCCGATATCTTTCGTCTGAAATTATATTCTTTACACTGTCGATAAATATGTTATGTTTGTAATATAATCTCCAATTTATGTTTATTCTACCCCTTATTTTTTTTCATTTTAATAACAATGTCATATGTTCTGTGAAACGGTTTAGCTGTTTACTATACTCAAAGCGGATATCTCCCAATTAGATGACACTAAACTGTATCATGAGACATGTAGAGCTAGGTTCATTTCTAGTCATGTCATAAATACCCCACCAAACATACAGTCCAATCGGTCGTATTGCCCCAGGGCCACATAGTTAGATTTTCTACACCAGCCACAGACCTGTGTTAATGTTTCATGTTGGATACTTAGTGCAAGATTGATGACGAATACAGTACTACTTTGTTATCATATGATTAAACACGCTGTGCTGTACTCATTAATATTTATGGTTTTGCCTGTATAATCGTACATTATGCCAAAATCTGGAATTATTAATAAATTGTACATCCTTATATGGTGAACAAGCCTTTTAAATCCTCAATATTGGCAATGTAACCGCCGAGGGATGCATTATGATTAGTGACCAGTATATACTTACAACTTTGTCATATCATCCTCTATATCAAGGAGCTTCGCGTTATAAATTTCGATAGAGTGTTTTTCGTGCCAGTAGAGATATTCTGTGAGGAAATTTTTAACATTGACACCACCCTTGTGGGTATTTTCCATCTCTATTTTCGTGATTATCTCTTCTTGACGGATCTCTTGCCT
>CAJDSM010023767.1:28114-39792 GCA_903981925.1 Ostrea lurida | reverse complement strand
ATCATACTGACAATATATATACGGCCTGTGTTTTAACATTATATACAAAATGCTGTTTAATGCCGCACCTATACCTTTAAAATGTGATAGGAGTAGATAGACAAACCAAGCTTTTTGTGTGCAGAATATTTCCCTCAAACAATCGATCTTTTTTATGCCAGATTTTCTTCAAACTTTATGCCCCCGTGATCAAAAATCGGGGGGGGGGGGGGGGGATATTGTTTTTGTCATTCTGTCTGAAACTTTAACCTTGGCTATAACTTTTGAATAGTAAGAACTAGGGCTTTGATATTTCACAGATGTTGCGTATGACAAGACTATTTCGCTGGTACCAACATCTTTGAACGCCTGACCTTGAATTATGACATACTTTACAAAGACGTTAACATTGGCCATAAGTTATGAATGGTAAAAGATTGGGTTTTCATATTTCATTTGTGTATTCCTTATGACACGTTCTTTCTATTGGAGACAAAATGTTTGACCTCATGATCTTCACCTTATAATTTGACCTACCTTTTAAAACCCTTAACAATGTCCATAACGTTTGGGTGACAAAAGATTATGGCTTTCATATTTCACATGTGTATTCATTATGACAAACCTTTTCATCTGGGACTCGTGTGGGGGCGGCGTAGAATGGTCCCCAGCATCCCTTGCGGTCGTAAGAGCGACTAAATGGGCGGGTTCACTCGATGGAGACGGAAAAATGAAGTCCCGTGTCACGCAGGTGTGGTATCGAAAAATGATCCTCCTTGCTCAAATACGGCCCTGAGTGCCGAGCATAATGTTACTAGGCCGTGGAAATTATGCGAGTAACCCTTCACCAGCATTGGTGACATCCCATATAGAGTGGAAATAAATTTGCAAGTGGGACGTTAACACATTCGAATAATCAATCAATCTTTTCATCTGGTACCAAAATTTTTGAACGACTGACCTTGAACTTTGACCTACTTTCAACAATTGCTACACCTTTTGAATGGTAAGTGATAGACCTTTCATATTATACATGCATAATCCTTATGACAAGCCCCTTCCACTGGTATGTGGAATACGGGCGCATTTAATTTAGTGTTTTACAAACACATCTTTTTAGACCTGTCTTTTTCAGACATAAGAAGATTAGGAATTGTTGCAATACGCACCTTAACTTGTTAGTGTCATGATCGGGAACTCATTTTGTAACATTTCCTAAATACTGGCTAGATTCATTAACCTGTGATTTTCTCAGATATTGAAGAAAATCGAAATCCTTTCCACACGCGAACTTTTAATACCCATACAAACACTTTAAAGACGGACATATAAAACTCAAGTGTCATTGTTCAATATCAGTCAATCGCGGTAGCTCAGTGGTAGAGCTCTCGCCTCATGATCGGGAGGTGTGAAAATCACAGGTCTTTCGGATATGACCTTAAAAACGGAGGTCACGTGTCGCAGCAGGTGTGGCACGCTAAAGAACCCTCACTGCTAAAAGCCGTAAGTGCTAAGCATAGATCAAATTTGCAGCCCAGCAATGGTGACGTCTTTAAAATATGAGTGAAATATTCTCAACGGGACGAAAAACAACAAAAAATCAATCAATCAAATAGGAAACCTAAAATTATTCAGTCATATATTGAAACCGAAAAATTTCATTTGTGCTATTATAAGGAAATACATACATTCTTAATCTATCATTTTAACTTTGATACTCTCAGAAAATTGTAATCTTTTGAGTTAATATATCTTAAATAGAAGGCTAGAAAACCTAAAACCTTTCGTGTTTTAAGAGACTGGTCAATCAGAATGTAACAAACAGCACAAAAGTAAGCTGATATACGTAAGTTAAAAGTACCAGCGTTTTGAACTCGATATAAATGTTATTTCGGGTGCGTCAGTTCTGGGTTAACGTGTCTTTTTCTGTTTTAAATTTGAGAGTGGGTGTGTAAGATACGATTTCTATTGGAAGAACGTAAAACGGATTAATTCAACGAAAGAAAAAAAAAGATTGGCCCGGATTTAGGTTTAGCTTATGCAAAACTAAGGATCACCCATATTCGTTCTAGTTTATGACCTTAGGCCAAACAAATACATTAACTTGTTTTCCACACACTGCAATGCCTCTAGTACATGAGAAAACTTGCTACAATNTGTAACATTGTACATATTTTGTTTACGCATTTTAAAAGTTCATTATTTCCAGATGATATTTCTTATTTTCGTTTTGCTTGGCGTGCTTTTATACATAACACATATACTTCAGTTGGGTAAAACAGAATGCATTATCTTTGTCCTCGGAACAAAGAAACATAGTTTACTTGATTGTGTTTGTGGTGAGGGAATGTACAATTTTCTTTCATCTAAGATGTCTCATAGTGATCCCTATATACAAAAATATTCTAAGTCGCGTCAAACAGGAATTTGACAGGTGGCAGTTTGGAAACTGCATTACACGATACAGTTCTTCGTACTGATACTCTGTGCCAAATATCAGGAAGCTGGCTTGTGTGGTTCCTGAGAAAAATTGTGACAGAAATTTGTCTATGTTAAAAATATTCTAAGTTGCGTCAAACAGGAAGTTGACATGCAGCAGATTGGAACATGCATTAAACGATACAGTTCTCCATACTGATACTCTGTGCCAAATATCAGGAAGCTGGTCTGTGTGGTTCCTGAGAAATATGTGACAGAAATTTTTGTGACGCCGACTCAAAGTGATCCCTATATGTCGCCTCTGCTAACGCAGGCAGGCGACACAATAAACTACTACAAATTATTTATTTGTTAAAATTGCTAAAAGTAGTTCCGGCTGCTAGTTGTCAAGGGTGTCTGTTCCCATACCAAGCCAGATTATACAAAAATAACTTGCATTCCCTAACTTAAAATTGACCAATCAGAGCTAAGGTTACAATAAGAATTAAATTATTTTTGATGTATTTTAAGGATGTAAGCTCCTGAGCTTTTGAGCACAACTGCGCAGGATGCTATATCTAAGTATTTACTGGTGCAATACTAATCCCATTGGTGTAAAAATAATACCCATCTATAACTACCCTATTCAGTTGATAAATTTTGTGCCAATTCAAATTTTGAAAGAGTTTTGTAGGGATTATATTTTGTGGCGGAGGAATTGATTAATAAAAAAGTTCAAAATCTGCATGATTTTAGATTTTCTATTTCATCCAATAAACGTCTATTTTTATACCCTTAAAGGTATATTTCAGTTTTAAAATTTATGATACAAGTAGCTGGGACTTGGAACTAGGTAAAATAATGTAATTTATTAATTTGGTTGAAGTATTTTCCCAACCAGAGCACTGATTCTTAAAGGGACATGGACACGTTTTGAGCTAAATCTTATTTATGTTGGTTTGTCGGCCATAGAGCAAAACAGTAACACCCACCTTAAGGAAAAGAATGGTCATTTATTCAGATATAGTTCAATAAATGACGAAAAGGCACACTTATATACAGTCGGAATAAATAGAATAAATGACAGTGAACAAACATATATACAGTAGGAATAAAATAGACTAGGGACAATATTATGCCTGAAAGCACTGTCTTATATTTGCATTTTTAATAACCAAGTTATTTCTAATGGTCAGCAAAAATTTGAATGTCAGTTGTTGAGTTACAAGTAAGATACGGAGCTTTGTTTTCTTTGTTATGTAAAAAAGGCTTGAGCCCTGTTTTTGTTTACATAAATATTGCTTCACAGAAAATACCATGTTTAAAACAAAATGAGATGTGAGAATCACTAGAAACTGTTTAATTGTGTTCAGAATGAACTTGTAATATTGAAAACTCTACTTTAAACGGGACGTATACTAGCATATTCAATATAGGTAAAGAATTGTAAGTACTGTGTCTCACTTGTAACTAAACAAATGAAGTTCAAATGTTTACTTATCATTAGAAATACCCTAAGTGAGCATTGTAAACATTAAAAATGGAAATCTAAAATTTGAACATTTTTAGCTCAAAACGTGTCCGTGTCCCTTTAAAAAAAGGTCGAAATAAATTTACTTGAAAACCTGTGTGAAAATTCAATATTTTGGCCATTAATTTAAAATACGACCATTACCCCCCCCCCCCCTCTTTTTTTTACTTGAAGACAAGACTTTGAAAATTACGTGAAATTTTAAAAAATGACATTAGTCCCATTATGTCGTTTTAAACTTTGAAATATCGAGTTTTTCCGTACATCAAGTGTAAAGGCAAAGATAACGAACAGTAGTGGATCATCTGCGTAAGTCTAAATAGAATACAGAAAACAAGAGTTGGGCAATCACGGACCCTGGACACACCAGAGGTGGGATCAGGGCCTAGGAGGAAAAAATGCAAAAAGGGTCGATTATTTATTTCCTTTAACAAATATTAAATTTTTTTCTATACCTGTACTGTAAGAAAAATGATTATTGTCTATTTTATTATATGATTGATTTGTTTGTTATGATTTGTTTACAGCAACAGACAAATCAAGTTTTAAACGAATAAATCTTCAGTAAATTTAAGTGCACAAAGGTCATGTTTAAACACTGTAGCTCAATAACAGAGCATGCGAACCCCGTTTTTCTTTCAAGTTTCCCTTACATGTAGAAATCAAAAATACACTTCCTAAAAAATTGATTATTTGTCCCAACTCAAGTGCGAACCTCTTTAAGCGAGATTCAAATTATAGTTCAATATTATTGTGTCGCCTGCCTGCGTTAGCGGAGGGACATATAGGGATCACTTTAGTCGTCGCGTCACAAATTTTCTGTCACATTTTGCTCAGAAACCACATAAGCACTTCGATATTTGGCACAGGCATCAGTATGGCAACTGTATCGTGTACGCAGTTTCCAATCTGCCGCATGTCCATTCCTGTTAACGAAACAAAATTTTTAACAGGACAAATTTCTGTGCATTTTTCTCAGAACCACACAGGCAGCTACCTAATATTTGGCACAGAGCATAGTATGGACAACTGTATCGTGTAACGCAGTTCCAATCTGCCGAATGTCAACTTCCTGTTTGACGCGACTTAGAATATTTTAACTGGACAAATTTCTGTCGCATTTTTTCTCAGACCACACAGGCCAGCTCCTGATATTTGGCACAGAGCATCAGTATGGAGATCTGTATCGTGTAACCAGTTTCCAATCTGCCGCATGTCAACTTCCTGTTTGACGCGACTTAGAATAATTTTTTTAACATGGACAAATTTCTGTCACATTTTCACAGACCACACTAGCAGCTACCTAATTTGGCACAGAGCACAGTATGGAGAACTGTATCGTGTAAGCAGTTTCAATCTGCATGTCACTTCCTTTGACGCACTTATTTTTTGACATGAACAATTTTGTCACACAGTAATAATGACTAAGGCCTAGAACTTGAATTAATATGTCTTTATTTCATATAGAATCTCACAAATGGCATCTCATAACAATATCTCATCTTTCATCTAATTCATCATGTTAGAATATGCATTGTCATTCTGGTAAACTTGTACAAACTGAATTCTGACAAATTATAACTATATACTAGTAATTTTGCCATGATGATACTTAAAATTTAAATGATAAGTAATTTTTCAAATGAAATTAGAAGTAGGCAGGCGACACATGTCTTCCTGGAAGACTTACCACTAAGTTTATAATTCTAAGAGACAGAATGTCGACACAAAATGTGATGCACTAGATATCGCTGCCTTCCATTCCTGCAATATGTCTGCTTTAAACGGTCCATATTCCATGTGAATTTTTTGGTCTAGTGTCTTGTCAAACACGATTAATTAGAGCTTTCAATCTCAGCAATGCCAGAGAACCACTTGGTGTCAATATTCTTCGTTTTCTTCTATGACAAAATGACTCTGATTTGATTCGAAATTAGATAAAATCATTTCAGTAAACATCATTAGCAATACAAACACAGCCTTTCAAGAATCAATTTGCTATCTTATACCCTAGTTTATGTCTATTGCAATACATTTCTGTCTAGACTTTGATATTTAGCAGATCAGGAGATCCAAATATCATTTATCAAACAATATGCAATCCATAATATATATTAGGCTCTATTGCGATGTAATATGGGAGACATTGTTTGTACTTTCTGTCGCGTCTGTCTGTGAAAAATCCCGTGAACCCTTCTCCTCTATATCGCTTCAGATAGCCTTGAAACTTTGTAAATGATTCATTCTCATTTGTAGATGTGCATATTGTCAGGAAAGAGAGGATCAATTATTTTCCTTCAAGTTATGGTGGATCCAACAGGGTTGGGGTATAAATACAGTACCTTGTGAGCACTTCTTTACACAGCCTATCAGATAGCTTTGAATCTTTTTCGATGCTTCATTGCCATTTGTAGATAAGTATATTGTCTGGAGGAGGACAATTATTTCTTCAAGTACGGTGGATCAACAAGGGTGGAGGTTGTAAAATAGCTTGTGAACACTTCTATATGGGTATCACTTTGTTCGATGCTTCATTGCCATTTGTAGGTGTCTTCCGTTCGTCCGTCTGTCATTTCGTCACACTTTAGTTTCTAGACCATATTCTCAAAGTCCTTGAGCTTCTGCAATTCAATATTCTACAAACTCCCCGTGGCTTGAATTTTACGTCAAAAAGGTCAAAGACATAGTCAGAAATTTCTATATACATAAAATGATTTCCAGGTATAACTTTAGTTTTCTTCAAGATTGTGCAATGACATTCCGGTGACGAATCTATCGAATAAGAATGCTTTTTTTGAGGATTAAAAGGTGAAAGATGAAGATCATTTCTCTTATAGACTACAAACCCCCTTCCATTTCTTTACAATCGGTGACTAAGTGCATGTTTTTTTCGTCAGGAGCAAGGTCATGTTTCACAAGAATGATAGATTTTAAACATGCAATTAACAATGTAATCGATTTGTTATTCTGTATAATGAACTAAATGGAACTTCCATTATTTCAATTTTAAAAATGTTAAATTTGCATGTATTCTATTTATTGGATCATAAGCTAGATTATAATATCACATTACTACAAGAATTCGTTATCAAATTCTAAGAAAGTTACTCTAACTAAAACGACGGTCGAAACATTACAATTTTCTATAAAATGCAAATTTGATCAGTACTTTATGTATCCGTATCTGTTGCATCCAGAATTGGACAAACTGGAATGTTTTCTACACAACTTGAAAGCATCTCGACGAAAATTCTGGATCTATATTTTTCGAAGTTCGGATCCATGGAAATGTACATAACATATAATTTCTGTGTCTAACATCGCATCAATTGCAACACACTTATAGCTACATTTAATATCGACACTTCATAGCATTTGACGGTCACACAAATATCAAAGTGCAAAAATATCATAATTGTAATCTAGTTACTACGGTCAACAGGAACGACAAATGACTACAGGAATGGAGACAACGATATTTATCTTAAAATGTACACTTTTAATTATGTTATACTCTTGGTCTCTTGCATAAAAATATTGTAGATTCGAAATATCAGGAATCGAAAATAAGACACCGCCATTTTTCCTCATGCTGCTCGTACGTAGACACTTTATTGATCATAGGTGTCAACGGCAACGAAAGTCAACTTTATGACAATTGTGATACTTCAGCTTTTTCATCGTCAACTTCATCTCTCTACTGATATGCTACGCAAGAGCTGTTCTGCGCATGGCGCGTTTTTAAATAGGCAAGTTACTTCCAAACAGATGATGTTACTAGGTTCAATTAATAAAGCTAGCATTTCACGAATTCATGAGTGTTGTCAATACAAATTGAACTTGGGTAAATGCTGTTACGTGTTTCATACCAATTGCTAGGCCATGATTGACCTGATTTAGATGTAGAGCTCACAGCAGATGTGACCGATCCACAGGGATGCTTACTCTGATTTACCTCTGGTGTGTCAGGGTAGTGTTAGACAACTCTTAATGTTTAATCCCATATAAGTTTTTTCTCCTTAACACCCATCAGTGTACAATTTGGTTGAAAATTGCTCTTTTTAAAAAAAATGACAATTGACACAACTTGAGAAATCAGTAAAATTGCGTTGTGTAGTGGTTGCGGCGCATCTTTTTAAAATCGGCATACCCAGTGTTCAAAAGCTGATTCCTGTCAAATCAAACTTACTGTACAAAAAAAAAAAAAAAATTGGTCAAGACATTTTATATAAGAAATGCAGGGATAGCATGTTATCATCCAGATAATTTAATACTGATCAAATTGAATAAATTTGGTTTGTGGTCTTAGAAATTGGTGGTGGAATGAGCTTTGTACATGTTTCCTCGTTCAGGCTCTCTGTCATTCGTGTAAAGACATGCATGGAAATGGCGATCAATTCATAACTGATATTTTCAATGATAATTCTTAAGAGACTACTACATCGTTTAGCGCTTGGTCGCTAGCAGGAAGTTTGATTTATGAGGAATGACGAAGGTCAAACGAACTAAATACAAATGATCGCATGATTTAAGGAATGAAATTAGTTTTTTATATCAATAAATTCCTTTATATGAATTCTCTTGAACCGAAATGATGCCGAAGATTTACAAAAAAAAAACACCTTTCTATATCCGTAATTTCGCTGTATCTGTGTTCGTGATCAACGCGTATTATTGTATTAGTATCCATTCATACAGAAGCCGGTTGTTACAGGCGAGTTAAAAAAAATTAATCTGGTGACGGCCAGATGTGTCGTCTCGATAATTGTCTGGTGGTCGCCCCATCATCTGGCAACGCCGGGTAAGTTATGCTCGCCAGATATTCTATGGACAGCTAACAGAACTTATTTGGAAGCCGTCGTCAAATAATATCTACACGACGACGCAAAATACTATTTTTACGCCCGGCAAATAATTATGCGGTGGTAGTTAGACATTGGAATGGTTTGCCATCGGATATAATATTTATCTCTTCGAACCAATTGGATTCCATAGATTTAAACTGAGAAATGACTATGTGTTTTGTGTTTATACGCAAGGTCATTTAAGTGAAAGTTTAGGATGTTTTCATTGTATCACAAGCTTCAACCATACGTTCATTTAACTTGACAGACATTATCATCTGTAGATTTTCGATGTATGTTTATAAAAGGCATCATAGATACTTTTTTCAGTTAGATCACTAATGCTATACGGTACCAAATGTTGTGTTTCATTACATTTCTGTAATTGGGGAATACGAGGATATGACAGAATGTAGCGGATGTTGGGAGACTCATACGATCTCCACTGCAGTAAAAATCATTGGAGGTGTCCGAAAATTCCCAAAAGACATCACACGTACAACATGTGGTGACTATCGCATGACGCGAGGATGTTTTAACTTAACAGTGCCCACAATAGTGAAAAAAATTGTCTTCAGATAAAAAAAAGGTTGTCATCGACATTGATTTACGTGTCTTTTAAATTCATTAGATAAAATAAAAAAAATCAGTAACAATTTTTGGTTTTCTTTTAAACATATAGATATCAAGCCTTAAAAAAAAGTAGTATAGTAGTTTCGTTTGAACTTTGCAATTATGAAAAAAAGTTAAAAATCTTATTTTCTTAGCTTTAGTAATTTTGCAAAAGAAATGTACATCATGATCGCAAAACAGCATCTGTTTAAAGACCATTTTCCTAAAATAAAACAGTCTACTATTTAGATTAATAAAAAAAATACATTTGTCTTTGTGTTCCCTTTCTTTTTACCAAATTAATTATATATATGCATAGATCACCTTATCAATATATGATACCATCGCCATGATCTTATAGATCGTTATCACCATGTCAGTTTAAAAAAAAAATTGTTAGTACGCGCGTATCTTGCAGTATGTTGATTTTTAAAATGCAAATTCGAGTATCTGTAATGTGTAAGGATTACAAACATCAGCTTCCACATAAGTATTGATCTGAATTAGAGAGCAATTCTTTGAAGTTACCGATCTTTTCCAATTCACCACACATTACCTTTACACGCACAAATAAAAACACTCGCATAGCAAAATATCTTAAATCAGAGGGATTTCATCTAATGAGACTGAGATTAAGGGATTAATCTACCTCATCATCACCAACACACATTGTAACTCGGAATAATTCTATAGGGTTTTATGCGTTGTGAATGTTATACTCCTTTGAAGGCCATAGAGTATCGTGTCTAGAATATGATGAATTCAAAGCATTTCTCGTGTTGCAAATAGTTAATGGAATATTCATCAAAATTACACCTGTCATCGAATTTTATAATATGTTTATGTTCTGGCCACAGAGTTCTAAACATTTTCTGTCTGCTCTGTTGTTTGCCAATGCTGACGTATACATAAGATAGCACGATATATAGGAGGGCGCTGCTATATTTTCAAATATTACAAAAAGCCCCGAGTTTGTTGTGTTGCAGGCATATGATTTTTAGCTTATCTGAGCCAGGGATTCAGTTGAGCTTATTTGCGTGATTTTTTTACATTTTGAATTTTGCTGAACACCCAGATATTTTCAAATTGACACATGTACCATGTGTCCTTGGTGAAGGGAATTCAGGTCTGTTCAAACGAGAATTATTCAAATTTTAAGGGAAATGGTGTTACAAAACAATTAAAATATGTGGATTTACATCGGAGCGAATATCACTGTTGGTAAAATGGATAAAATATTACTGAAATTTGAGATGAAGATTATTTCTTTCTCAGATTGTTAGCCAAGGCACATTTTATCACGTACGATCACTTTTTAAAAATATATGACAGACAAATAAGTACCAATATGCTTCATGCCATTTTTAGATGTGCATATTGTCAGGACAGGATCGAGGATCCAATTATTTTTCTTCAAGTGTTGGGGGATCCAACAGGGTGGAGAGTGAGCTTGTGAACGCTTCTTCTCCTACATAGCTTATCAGGTAGACATATACAAGGAGAAGTGTTCACAAGCTATTTTAACCTCTCCTCCCCTGTTGGATCCCCATAACTTGAAGGAAAGTTATTGGATACTTCTGTCCTGACATATGCACACCTCAAATAGCAATAAAGCTTGTACAAAGTTTCAAGGCTATCTGATAGACCTGTAGAAGAAGTTCACAAGTCTATATACACGCTCTACCCCTGTTGGATCCAACATAACTTCAAGGAAATTATTGGAACTCCTGTCCTGAAATAGCACATCTACAAATGGCAATGAAGCATTGTACAAAGTTTCAAGGCTATCTGTTAAGCGGTGTAGAGAGAGAAGCGTTCACAAGCTATATTACACCCTCCCCCTGTTGGATCCACCTAACTTGAAGGACAATATTGAATCCTCGTCTCCGACAATATGCACATCTACAAATGGCAAAGAAGCACTGTCAAAGTTCAAGTCTATCTGAAAAAGCGGTTTTGGAGGAGAGCGTTCATGAGATAGAAGTGTTAAAGCTGTGATTAACACGCTCACCCTGTTGGATCCACCATAACTTGAAGGAAAATTATGATCTCCTGTCCTGACAAAATGCACATCTACGAATGCAAAGAAGCATTGTACAAGTTTCAAGGTTATCTGATGAGCGGTGTAGGAGGAGAAGCGTTCACAAGCTATATTACACACTCCCCCCTGTTGGATCCACCATAAATTGAAGGAAATAAATTGGATCTCCTCTGTCCGACAATATGCACACCTAAAATGGCAAGGAAGCACTATACAAAGTTCAAGTCTAATCTGATTAGCGATTTAGGAGGAG
>CAJDSM010023766.1:10449-26053 GCA_903981925.1 Ostrea lurida | reverse complement strand
TGAGGTTCATGTGTTGTGGGGTGGGGATGCGTTGTTGTCTACGGTAGGTCTCTGTTTTTATGTTCGCCCCGCCTCTAAAACCCTGGGGGTGCAATTTGAGTTCTGCAATTTACGTGTCTCGATCACATCAATATGCGCTTGATCGAATTGATAGTGCCCTGATCGAATTAATAAGTGCGCGATTGAATAACAAGAGGCCCATGGGCCACATCACTCACCTGCGTGACCTTGGCCCTGGCTCAGCAGTGGTGATTTTAATAAAAAGGAATTTTCATAAATCCTTATTCCTGTGAAAATTTTCACCCCATATTGTTGCCAAGATAGCGTCCCGATCGAATTAATAATGCCCTGTTCATGCTATTCAATTTAGAGCAAAATTCCAAAATGGCGGTTCTCTGCTTCCGCACTAATGAAAAACATATTCATTAATGACTTTATTATACATGCAAATGAACAATAAGATTAATTTACAAATGAAATATTTTCAGCATGAAATATGTCAGAAAGTGAGAAGTCTATGTGCTTCGCACTTCGGATCATCCATACATGTACATTTTCTACAATCGGTATACATGTACAATTTTTATAAATCATAATTTCACGAGTGACCTGGATATTCCAGTGAATGTAAAGCAATATAAAGGACTAACACCACCTTATGTAATATAAACTACATGTAGTTGTTGTACAAATTGAATAATGGAAAAATGCGATGGTTTCAAAATGCGTACAAGGCATACTGGTGTACATAATCACTGGGATAAACAATGCAAAATAAAACTAGGCATTTGAGAAAATCATACACACTAGAGTTGATAAGATATATATGATAAACGAAGCAAATAGACAAAGCAAACCTCATACGTCATGTGAACTTGAGATAAAAATGCAGTCATTATCATTTAACGTCACAGCACATATTCTGACTTTTACATCATACATATTACCTTTGTTGATAACACTTAATACACTAATAATTCCTCAAAACAAATTCATAATTATGTCTTGACAAAATATTCTGAATTAACCACGGTATTCAGTAAAAAAAAATATTAATACAGTACATTGTGGGTCCCTCACAAACAGTCGCCCAGAGGAAACCTACAGTTTCACAGAGAAATTATCTCACAAGCCACCGGGATACATATCAACTGAAAGACTCCAAAATGTAAACAACTGCTGCTAAGGCGCAATAAAAGCACCACCATCCCTCTTTATCACGNCGGGATACATATCAACTGAAAGACTCCAAAAAGTAAACAACTGCTGCTAAGTCACAATAAAAGCACCATCATCCCTCTTTATCACAAAGAACTGTATGTTTCATCATCTCATCAGCACCAACCGGGGGTCCATACTCCGTGAAAACGTTTTGGGTCTGCACCTTTTACTTTTCTTTTACTTTGTTGAGTTTTCGCTTTCTTTTTATATCGCTCCAAGCGCTTTTTCATTTTCTGAACCATGACGGGTTTGTATCCGGCTAAATTCTTTTTTTCTGATGGGTCAGCTGCAAAATGACAAAGGGTGTTACATAACAAGAGTGTTCGAAGGGATACGTGTCAGCTGCACGTGCTTTATCATAAACATAATGCTTACCAGACAGACGGACAAACACCAAAGTGATCCATATGTTTTCTGCCATATTCATATAAAAAGTGTACTGGTTTTCACATCTCTTTTCATTCATAATGATTTGAAACTCACTTTTGATGTTATATAGGAGGTATTTAGGGAAGCGCCATTTCCCCTTGTCGTTTTTCTTTAACGTCTTACATCGTTGCAGTTGTCTGTATCTGTGCCATTTCCTCACCATTTCAAACCCTGGAATCTTGGCAGTCAACCACCGAACATACCCTGCACATATAATTATATTGTTCAGCAATACAATTTGACCCATTATAGTAATATACTTATTGACACTGTGAATTTTCATTCGACTCTCCTAAAAAATGTGAGAACACGCGATGGACGCTTCTTTGAAAAAGACCACGATTAACGAAATAAAAGTTTACATTAAGAAGTAAAATTTACGTAACAAAGGAATAGCTTACAACTATACTAATACTTTTAAAGGGATAAACTCATTTTTGTCCAAAAATTTTAAAATTGAAAATATCAAATGAGACCTATATGAACCCATTACAAGTGATTTTCTGTGTTATAAAATAACATATTTTATCTGCATTTATCTGCATTATTTTCACAAAGCTAAACACATTTATGATCTCTAAAACATGTCCATTAATTTTTGGTTTCCTTGGAAAAAATTCATTTACTCATATGGTATGATATAAGTTGTTCCTATTGGGTATAGGTTTTAGGAAGACTGACAGATCAATTTGTCTAGAGTTGCGAGGAATTATGTTATTCATATATCTTTTTTATATTTATATTAAAAAGGAATAAGATGAATTTTAGGGTGAGATTTTTTTTCCACCAAAGCAAAATGAGCGATACTATCCCTTTAAAAACTACTTGTGTTAACCTATTACAGCCATGTTTGACAGGAATTTTACAAATCTGTGGAAAACAACTGTTGTAATCTTATCTGTTGTAAATGGTAAATGTAATACCGCAGAAAGAAAACTATTAAAGCGATAAAATCGAATAAATGCAATTAAACATTTATAATATGTCAGTTTCCAGAGTCTGTGACGTAAAGACGTGAACTATCTACTGAAAGATGTTTTATTTCGTATAGGTAGTATTAGTATTTTAAAACATTCAATGTATGAAAACTGGACATAAAATCTTCATCGCCATGAATGAACGAATCAATCGTGAATTGTCACAAAGCTTCAGACGGTAAAACTTTAAGGCAACCCCTTCCATCAACCCTTCCTGTTTTCCCCCCACTGTTGAACACCATAAAACCAAATAGTATACAAGTATCATGGCAACAAAATCAAATACTGTACCATATCACTCAAATAAGCTCAAATTGTACATGGAAAAATATTCGAGAATAGATACTGAATTGGTATGATAAACAGTTTACTGTATAATGTGAGAGCAATATGAAAATTTATTCAGCAGCAAATAATCATTTTGTGAATAAATCATTACATTCTCTTCCTCATCGCGTACATGTACCCCCTGCTACACTAACTCATGTCATATTCCAAATTTAGGCAAGGTTCCGATAAAAAGGTTTTTTTTCATCGTGTCAGCGGCCGTCGTGTTAGTTTAATTCAAACTCCAGTCGTTTGTTGAAAAAACAACAGTGATCTACTATCTATGTTTATAATCAGACCTGGCCGGATTTCGATCCTTGATTCCCGATTACGAATTATTTATACATCACCTGATGAGGTTAAGTGACCGCGGAGATGTTAACACATTTCACCACTGACCTCAAACTCATACACTGACCATTTGGTTATCAGTAAACGAATCCCGTATATTCTTACATCCTACGTCATACCCTCACGCGCACGTTTCATCAGGGGCACTTCTAGTCAGTCGGTCATTACCCTCTCTTGCATGTAATCTAGATGCGTTTTATGATTTACTTTCACGTGTACCTGGAATAACTAGTATGGGAATCTTTTGTCTGTTTTAAAAAAGTAAGAAAACAAGGGAAGTAGATGCTAGTGTTTTGTATTGCGTGTATTATGACGAAGTAGTACTCAGAGTTTCCCCTTAAACGTTCGACAGGTCAATTTCATAAAGTGACGAAACTTGTCGAAATAAATTAATGATTGAAAGGTATATTTATGATGAGTCGAAAAAAAGAAGAGGAAAACACCTTCTACTTTACAGCTGCCGTTTACGGTCAAAACCTAGATTCAACAAATAAAATCTTGAAATTAACGGCTAAAAATGTATGTATTAAACTAGTAGACACATGATATGAGCGTGTTTCAAACTATTTTGTAGAACATTATATATGTCAATTCCAATGTTAAAGAATTTTCTTTATTGGCAAACGTGTTTTCCGTGTTCCGACTTGGTCAGTGAAAGACTTATCATTTAATATTATTTCACGTGATCACCTAACGCTGATTCTCATTGGTTAAAACACCTTTTAAGAATTGAGGTGATTTTCGATCACGTACCTGAACAAAAAGTAATGTCTAATGGACATTGTTTTGTTGTTGTAATATGAAATTAAATGATAAGAAATAAATCTTATATTTTTTCGGGTGATATGCAGATTATCACCGAGATTTTAGACGGTAAAACTTTTCATCAATGCGCTTCGCGCATTGATGAGTTTTACCGTCTAAAATTCGGTGATACCTGCATCACCCGAAAAAATATAAGATTCATTTCTTATTTCAACGAAAACTACATGTACCACTGTGCTACCGTTTTCCGCGCATTGTTATAAATTCATACGTTGCCATACCAATACATACAAACAGGAATTTAAGCCATCACTAGAAATACTGTGAGTTAAAACTTAAAAAAGTTACCCCCACCAACCACATATTTTTATGCTGATCTGAGTTACTAAGCTTTAAGGATGTTCTCTGGTGAGATGAAATTTTTTTCATTGAATTAAACTTTTTGAATAACCCATCTTTATACTCATTTCATCTTGTGACCAGGATAAGGCAATTCAAACCCACAAGAAAAAGGTATGTTAGTGCGGGACTTTAAAGGAGTTACAGCCCTCAAAGTTACCCCTTTGCTGAAAGTACTTTTTTCTTTTGAAAATCACCATTTTCCACAAGGAAACACATATAAAACAAATATTTCATGACCAGAATAATCCTTTTCATTAACTTTTATTTCATGAAAATTAATCATAAATTTATAAATTTTTATAACTTTTAACATAATTTTTTCAAAAATTCTAGAAATAATAAAAGATTACTAGCATTATGGGAAAAAAATGACACACATTTTTAAGTCAAATTTTTTGTCAAAAAATTCAATCTAAGCAAGAGTTACTGAATTAAACTTTTTGGAAATTGCCCAAATGCAAGATTCGAAAATATTTTTGCTCATTTTGAATTGAAAAAAAAAAGTGGGTAGCTGTGCATTGGAACAAAGTTTTGAACCATTTTGTGTCCCCACCCCCTTCTCATTTTGTCATAAATCAACTCAATTACAATTATATGATTTGTTATAAAATTTATTTTTCTTCAATTCATATTTACAAATTTTAATGTATTTATTTAACATATAACCATACTGTCTAAAAAGGTATAAATAATTTGTATAAAACAATAATAATTCATTTATCACTGAAGATTACATGTGGAACAAATGCCAACTAAACATTTGTCCAATTTTCCATGCACTGTGATCATTGACCTTATGACCTCCAAAATATTAATAGGCATGTTCCCCTTCTGTGCGTATCCATTATGTCCAAATTTGTTTAGAATAGAAATACAAAGTACTTGAGGTTATCCTTAGAAACCAATTTTTAACAGTCAACTTCCATGCACCCACTTGAAGAGAGTGACTTCTTGGTATGATTTTCCGGGAAAATTTATGACACCATGAATCCATGATTTATAACATTCCCTGTGGTTACAAAATGGATGTATCTACAAGCAAGAACCGAACTAAGAACAAATTATTATGATTCTAGTAGCGCAAAGAAAATAAAATTCAACAAAATGATTCTTTCCGTTTTAGCCACGAACGCCGCGCCAATTCTCAAAATGCGAATATATTTTTACGTCGGGATTCGTTTGATGAATAAACTTCATTGTTTTACGTTGGTTTTATTTTTTAAAAACTCTGATACTAGATTTACCCTTATTCAAAATGAGATTAAAAACATAATTGCATTGGACATCGGACTATAGAATCTAATTTACCTAATAGGTTTTCCTGCGCGGGGCGGCAGGATCAGATGGCAATGGGTATCGATATTTTGTTTTGTAAGATTTTTTTAAAAATAAAAATACTTTTAATAGACAACTTACAAATTCACTCAGAAACTTTCAACAGCCTTGGGTCCCACACGTTGCAAAACCCCACACCCCGGCAATCGTCACCAACTACGTACAGTGTTGATGGGTCCTACATGAACATGTCACAGTGCTTACGCCGTGATCCCCAGCTGGTCTGTATCATTTTTCTCCCCACTCACTTTGTATAAAAGAGCAGCCTAATTTCTGACTAAATGTCCATTGTATGCTTCACAATATACCCTAGACTAAATGTGATAATGTTTGTGGCGAGTACATTCAAGTTCCAGCGCGCGTTTGTTTACATTTTGATACGTCATCATTGTATGACGCTAGGAATGAGAGCAAAAGTAAAAGATTTTCATGTTTTTCATTGATTTGTACAGTTTCTTGTTCAACTCAATAACAAACAAAACAAACATTAATGTTACTATTTATTGCGCTTGTTACATGAATATAAAAAGTGAACTACCTACATTTTGCCCATTATTTACGACATATAAAAATTATGGAAGACTCACTCGCGGTAAAATTTCACCACCAGAGTACACCCTTTAAACATCAAAATGTACTGCACTCTTCATACTGAGGTGACATATATTGTCTTATAGTGATTTCACCCACACCGAAAATTGTTCATTTGGAAAGCCTAAATCAAAAGAACATAAAAATTCCCACACAGAATCTTATGTTAAAACAACTTTTAATTTTGACCTTGAGTTTAAGGTTCAGTCGTATAGAAGTAAATGAATTGTACTCGACACGTCTCTTCATTGTGATACATCAATGCGACACAAATTAGGTATGCCTTATGGCGAAAAACAAAGGAAAAAATGACCTGGACACGAATCCGTGTTAAATAAAACCTGAGGTTAAAGGTCAAGGTCATATAGAGGAAATGAATGTAAGCCAAAACATTCATCTTCATGATGATAACACCCATGTTCCAAATAATGGTATTCCTACGTTCAATGAATCTGCATAGACAGACAAACCAGACGACAGTCATCCCTACTTTGTTTCGCAGAAGTATAATAGTCTATTTTAAAATTTAGTAACCAGAAGAATTTTTCAAACATTACCTTTCGCATTTCTGACCATTTGATTTAAGCGGACTCGTATATAAAGACATCTTGGTCGCTGTCCGTTTCGTATTCGTCATAGATTGGGGCAGAAGCTATCAGTGGCCGCCACGGCGGTACCAGTTATTGGTAGTTTCCCGGGGAAACCAACGATCAATTTGTTAGTCTCCCATTCTGCAAGAAATTGAAATTAATTTAAGAACGTGAAAGTATTTGCTTTAATTCAAATTCTGAATTACTATACATTCGAAAGAAAAGTGTTGTTTCCTAAGAAGCCATTTCAAAGTAAATTAAGAAGACACTACGAAAAGTACCTTTATTGGCCGCCCGCAGATCGAGAGGTGTTCAATATCGTAGACGAATCGGCATCTTTTCGAGAGCGGTTTACCCGACGAAATCATCGGCCATTGATTTTAAACATTAATTTGTTTTCTGAAGAAAAACGAATATTCAGATTTTGAAATCTTACAAAGAGAATTTCATGAAGTAAGTAATCACCTTTGAAAAAATATTCTTATTTCATTTGCCAATAAAGAGTTTTCAGATTATTCGTCAGAAACCAATCGAGGCAAGCTACTTACAAACAAGTTGTTGTTGCAGGGGTTCAACAAGTCACGTTTTAAAGGCAGCATTTCGTTAAATTCTATGGTCGTGATTACAATTTAGTTTTACCAATTATGGACCTATCATTTGAGTCAAATGCTGTCTGATGTGCGTTCATAAGCCAATTGTTTAAGCCGTCTTTTCACACACTGATTTGACTACGGACTGTTTTCGTTTACCTGATCAAGACTAGGGCTTCACGGCGGGTGTGACCGGTCAACAGGGATGCTTACTCCTCCTGGCGCACTATCCCACCTCTTGTGTGTCCAGGGGTTCCGTGATTGCCCCAACTCTTGTTTTTGTATTTTTATTTTAGGACTTGATCACTGTTCGTTATATTTGCCTTTACATTAATGCACATGGATTTGCCTACCTAACTTTGGTTCCCTCCCGCGGCAGCAAGAAGCATAGGAAAACCAATCAGTGCATGAAAAATAATCTGAAACATATACACCAAATACATATACACAACATACAAGTACCACACCGAACAGTGTAACAACATAGATATACATAGTGTACCAGACATCCAACATAAGGATAACTGCTAAAGAAGGAATATTAAGCTGGGTTTATTTTTCGCATTTGCGATTATAATATAAAACGTTTCGCGATATAAAACCATTGCAAAAGAGTCGTTCAATGATTTGGCGTTATGAGTTAATCTTACTCGAAGGAATGTATCAGCTAAATTTAAAACACCATCATGAAATACTTAACGTTAAAAATCGCGAAAGTTTATTAAAAGCCCTCTACAGTACACACACGTGTACAGACACATACACGTGGAAGGAAACAATGGAACAAGTACTTCTTAAACAAGTTGGAATCACAGATTAACCCGTGGGAGGGTCCGGGTTAAATAGGTCCCAGCATCCCCTTGCGTTGTTCGTAATTGAGGCGAACTGAATGTTGAGTGAATGGGCGCGTTCATTTCGGATGAGACCAGAAAAAACGAGGTTCCCGTGTCACATGCAGTGTGGCACGAACAGATCACCTCCCGCTCCAAAGGCCCTGAGTGCGAGCATAGGCCTAAATTTTGCAGCCCTTCACCGGCAATGGTGTCGTTCTCCATATGAGTTGAAATATTTCTCGAGTGGGACGTAAAACAACAATAATCAAATTCAATCAATGGAATCACGATATTGATGATTGTTTTTGATGTCCAGACGTATTGCTTAAGCGCTCCAGGGCCGTAGCAATGAGGGTTCTTTAGCATTGCCAAACGCCTGCCGTGCTCATCCAAGGGACTCCACGTTTCCACTTCTACATTACGAGTGTTTTTGGCGAACAAGCAACAACTTCCTATTTTTACGTTCTTAAATTTATGAAACTAAACTACGGGCGGGACTTGAAAAACGCCCCCCCCCCCCCCCCCCCCTCCCCCCCCCCCCCCCCCCCCCACCCCCCCCCCCCCCCCCCCCACCCCCCTCCCCCCCCCCCCCCCCCCCCCCCCCCCCACCCCCCCTCCCCCCCCCCCCCCCCCCCCCCCCCCCCCCCCCCCCCCCCCCCCCCCCCCCCCCCCCCCCCCCCCGCCCCCCCCCCCCCCCCCACCCCCCCCCCCCCCCCCCCCCCCCCCCCCCCCCCCCCCCCCCCCCTCCCCCCCCCCCCCCCACCCCCCCCCCCCCCCCCCCCCCCCCCCCCCCCTCAATCAATGACGTTCATTTCATTGAACGAGCTCCACCGGTCAATGTATTAACCGCACAGGTATTTTCACCTGTACAAGAAACACTATATGTTAAACAATGTGCCAAATACAACATACAAAACACACGTTTTATGTAATACAACCCCAATGTACAAACAGTCACCTACAGATGCACAACTACCACACGAATACTTATATATTAAAAGTAATCTATGCCGCTATGCGTAAACAATACCCTTCGTGAACGTATCCCTGTCTTTTTCAGAACATTCTTTAGCTGTACACACGAAGGTCACGCCCTGCGTACCCGCCTCACACAAAGTCGTTTTGCAGATCCACGTAGAGGAAAGTTGTTCCCCACAATGTGGGCTGCACCACCATTTCTGCAAGAAAAAACACAAGAATGCATGAAGAAGCGATATATATTTCAACGGCTTATAGAATTCCAACAGATATGAAATAATATGTAGATTCTAATATTATCGCTTGGTGACGTTGCTGATAGGAGCATCTTCGCTAGCCAAGGGTTTTCGGTCCACTCCACTCCCATAATTTATGGGGAGGCGAGTGGACCGAAAACCCTTTGCTAGCGACAGATTGATAGAGTGAAAATCTTGACCAGGCGACATAGAGTTAACTTGGGTCACCCCCCCCCCCCCCTTTTTTTTCATTAATATTTCAATAAGTACATTTACTTATAAATTTTTATTAAAGTTTGCATAACATGCAATGCTAGTCTCATTTTCATGTTTGATAATGACCGTTTCCTTTACAAACTATTACCACATGGTTTATGAGATCACATCACTTCTGTGGAAAAGCCATGACCACATAAAGCCTAAAATAATTCGCCAACAACATAACACGTTTACGGGTTTCAGTGACTACTTTTGTAACTGATTACTTACAATAGTTGTGAAGACCACCAGTTAGGTTACCCATAGAATTTCTGCTTTTTAAAAGCCGCCATTACAGCGCCCACAGCATCGTCCATGGCCGTCACCATGCCTAGAAAACTAGGAGAATCGAGGACATTTTCATTGTTTGATTGTATTCACCTCACTCAAAGTGCGTTTGGACCGCATTATTCAGATGGTTCGCGAAAGATAACGGACTTGATCTGAATCTCATAAATTCCTACAAAGGTACGAACATTCAATATAATGGGACTCCATCGGCGAGTGTGACCGGTCGTAGGGGATGCTTACTCCTCCTAGGCACCTTTAATGTACATAATGTATCACGAGGAATGGACGTGCAATAGGTTGAAAAGCCGTACAGTTTGATGCTGTTGATTTTGGAAAAGTTTTTTAAAGAAAAGTAAAAATTTGTAATACAGATTTTCTATGGACTAAAAAGAGGAGGGATAGTTATATTTGGAAATGAAAGAGCTTCCAGTAGTTTTCGCTCCCTATAGATCCATGGGGACCTGGGTTAGAACAGGTCCTCAGTAGCCTTTACTTGTCGTAAGAGGCGAATAAATGGGGCGGTCCTTTGGATGAGACCACAAATACGGGGGTCCCGTGTTACAGCAGGTGTGGCACGATAAAGATCCCTCTCTGCTCAAAGGCCATAAGGACCGAGCATAGGCCTAATTTTTTCAGCCCTTAACCGGTAATGATGACGTCTCCCTATGATCGAGTGAAAAATTCTTAAGCGAGATGTTAAACAATATACAATCAATCGCTCCCTATATACTAGTATATATATAGTTCATGGTTACACTATATCCGAGCTGATTTATTACAGCAAATGTATAAAAGCAAAGAAATATCCACAGATTAGCATTACAGACCAGAGTATATTTTCCTGTCTTTGTTCTTCAATAGTCTGTATCTTTTCTCATATTTCTTAGGTACCTGGAAATAAAATATTACATTTAAGTCTATATGTAAACTCCGGTTAGTGCTGTATATTTGGTATGCTGATAATGGATATGTTTAGCGAATAATTAAATCACTGAAATGTCAACAGACGCAGATGACAGACATTCATCATTATGTAACAAAAATCTACCAGTAAATGAGAGGGAAACGATTTTGATACCATCCTTACTCAATAGTCACGTTTATTTTTTGTTTAACGATTTGAACATAAAATTTTACATGTAATAACAGATGAATTCCTCATTTCAGTTAATAAGATTTTCGATAATTAGATAAAATGGTAACGAAATATTTATAATTTCCGGGGAAAAAAGAAAAAGGAAACGAACAGTGATATTTCTTAACTCCAATAAATACAAAACAGAGATTAGGGCAAACAAGAACACCTATAAACACCAGAGGTAGCATCGCGTATCTAAGAGTAAGCATCCCCTGTTGACCGATCACACACGCCCTGAGCTATCTAAGTTGATCATGCATGCGCAATTTAAATCGTTGGTTGATTGTGTATTGATTTACGTCCCTCTTGAAAATATTTCACTCATGTGGAGTCCTTGTCATTTAGGCCTGTGTTAAGCGCTTATCGCCTTTAAGCAGGTGAGGTAGGGATCTTTAACGTGCCACACCTGCTGTGACACATGACCTTTGTTTTTGTGGTCTCATCCGAAGGACCGCCCCGTTTAGTCGCCTCTTACAACAAGCAAAGGGTACTGAAGACTTACTCTAACCCGGATTCCCAACAGGGTTAAATCTGTATGTTAAGAACGATGTGAAAAGTTATTGAATTATGTAACACGCCAGACAACATTCGTCCTGATGATATGCTGTATGTTCGAATAAGATTATTATAACGATCTTAAAATTAGCGAAATGCTGACATCAAACGGGTAAATTCTGTATCACCAATTATTTGTCAGTCGTCTGCCCCGTTCAAAAAAATAAATCAAGAGACATGGACACCACATGCAGCTGATAATTGAATATTGCTTCATACGGATAGATATGGAAAGCTTACGATGGAGAAGCTAAGACATAAGGTTGAACTATTTACGTCTAGATATTCAGCAAAACAAATATATGAAAGCAGATACGGATGACTCCGTGATGTCTCTTACTTCGAGTTCACTGCTGGAATATATCGAATCGACATATTAGTGAAAGTTTGAATAAATGCTGATAGATGAAAATGCATAGCATGGTTTTAACAGTAGTAGGATGGAGGAGTCTGAGACTACTTAGTTCACTGTTTATTGTTAAGATTGTCAATAAGGAACTTATGCAGCTTTTTACTATCAACTTCTCCTCAGAAAACCTGTGTTTAGAAATTAGAAATGGTGTCTAACAATTCAAGTTATTGTTTGGATGATTAACCACAAGCTATGAATATTTCCGTGTTCCATTTTTTTAAAAGCGAATCTGCACTGAGGAAGTCTGTAAACTAATCATGAGCCTGATGTTCTATGGAAGAAGAGTAACTTTGAATCCGTATTGTGGACCCCCCCCCCCCCGGGGGGTGCAATTTGAAGAATTTTGAATCTTCACTACCTAAGGATGCTTGCAAATCAAAATGACTGACCGGGCAAGCTGACTCAAACTTGTAGCACATACTGATGAGCTAAGGAGGCCCTGTGTCGTTGAGGTGTTGATATGCTAAAGAACCCTCACTGAACGGCGCATCCGGTGGCGTCTCAACATTAGCTAAAAATTCTCGATGGGACGTACCAGAAAGTCAAGCAAAGAAATCAAAGTATCATTGAGAACGATATAAATCATACCTTGGTCGCAGTTCGATACAGATCTAACTCTTCCCCCATAACGATTGTTCTCGTAATCCCTCTAGAAGGAGTATACACACTTACACTGTAAAGAAGAACTGTAGATGCACTGGAGAATGCAAAACCATTTAATGTTCATGGATGGGCCACATCTGATTTAGTGATCATGTATAGGTATGTACACATCTGGAGATACTATTTTTTCGTACGTTATCGTTCAATTCAATTGATAACTCGTTATAGAATCTGACCAAAAAGAATAGAGTGGTAGAATTGAATTTACTGTAAGGTCAGCATAAGACAGATATAAAAACAATGGGTTCTTTTTCCTTTTGTGACTTTTGATAATTTCCACTGCTCGTTTGGCGTAAGTTTTCTACAAAATACGAAAATTTATTGGTTTGATAAAAAAACGTACAATAGGGGAAAAAATAAGGGTCATATGGACACGTTTTGAGTTTAATTTTTTATTTGCATTTCTAATGCTTAGAATACTTAACCAAGTTCTAATGGTCAACAAAAATTTGAATGTCAGATGTTGAGTTTACAAGTAAGACACAACGCTCGCAATTCTTTGTTATGTAAACAAGGCTCGTGCCTGGTTTTGTTTACATAAAGATTGCTTCACAGAAAATACCATATTTAAAACAAAATGAGATGTGAGAAACACTAGAAAATGTTTAATTGTGTTCCAAAATTGAACCTGTAAATTGAAAAAAAAATCTGCTTTAAACGGAACGTATATTAGCATATTCAATATTTGTAAACAAAAACATGGCACGAGCCTTGTTTACATAGCAAAGAATTGTAAGTGCTGTGTTTCACTTGTAACTAGACAAATGAAGTTCTAATTTTTGCCGACCATTAACAACTTAAGTGACCATTGTAAACACTAAAAATGGAAATATAAAATTTGAATATTTTTAGCTCAAAACGTGTCTATGCCCATTTAAAAAAAATCCGAAAAACACAAATCAGTCCACAAGATCTGGTTTTAATCAAATTGGCTAACATTCTAAAACATATCAGCAACTGCTCTTTTAGTGCAAGTTTTTCACAATATATGAAAATCTATTGTGTGCATGCAAACAGCACTCCCCTCCATTAGAACAACATTATTTTCATCATCACAAGGTCGTTTTTTGCAAATCATATCATAAGCGCACGTGATGTGCGCGTGATTAGGTTTTCAGAGTACAGGCATTCCTTCTCGGCGGGCACTCAACATAAAAATTATGCAATTTCAAGTAATGAACTTTGATGGGGAAAGAATTCCACTTGAATATTAAAAGCATGAGATTTCCATCTGAAAAGTAATGTGAACAAATATAATACTTCATCTTTTTATATAATTTGGCATTATTTGCAGATATTTGAAAACTCCATGAAATTCAATCCATCCTTGATAAATTAGTGGTAGAATGTTGCTCAAATGTCTCCCTTATTTTAAGGGCTGCATGCATGTCTCGGGTTTATTTCTCTCATCTCCTCTCTCTTCTCTCTCTCTCTCTCTCTCTCTCTCTCTCTCTCTCTTCTCTCTATCTAACTCTTCTCCTTACTGTAGAATATTGCTTCTTGGGCGGGTAAAACACCGTGTTGTTAAATCGAAAGTCGTACCCTCCAGCTGAAATCAGACATGTACATGTAATACTAGTAATGCTTCTAGTAAATCTGTCGATATCTGTCTGGCTTTTTCTTCGAATTTATATATATAAAGCATTCGAAAGTGCAGGTAGAGCAAGAAGTGCATTATTGACGATGCTTCTAACCTGTCGTGTGCTTGTAATAGTCCTGTGCGCCTGCGTAGAACCCTAGAAAGGAATCAAATCCTCGTCGAGTTGGCGTATAACTTTCATTGCAAAATCCCAAGTGCCACCTGCAAAATTTTTACCCATCAAACTTGATATTAGTACATAACTGATTGATTGTATATTGTTTTTACGTCCGCTTGAGATTTTTTACTCATATGGAGACGTTACCATTGCCGGTGAAGGGCAGCAAAAATTTTTGGCCTATATTCGGCGCTTATGTCCTTTAAGCAGTGAGGATCTTTATCGTGCGACATCTGGCTGTGACACAAGGCCTAAGTTTTTTTGCAGTCTCATCCGAAGAGCGTTAAATAAATAAATTCACAAACAAATAAATAAATAAACGCCTCCGACTTTATAACCTACTTGGCAGAGGGGGAATATGTATGGTATATAATTATATAGAATGAAGCTGAAAATAACACATTGTATTTTCTTATTTGATATATGTACGACATATACATGTACTAAATCGAAAGAACGAAAGAAAACGGCTAATTCGAACTTACGTTATATTTACTATGTCGCAAGTCGTCGTACATACAATATCGTAATTCTGTCTTACATATGGCAAACTGTACTGCCATACGGACGATATATTTAGTATGTTGTATGTACAATATATTTATCATGNATGTCTTACGTATGGTAAACTGTACTGCCATACGGACGATATATTCAGTATGTTGTATGTACAATATATTTATCATGTCGTATGTACGAAACATTTATTATATCGCATGTAAGATATACCAGTATTTATTACATCTCATTCGAAAGACATCCCCCCCAATGAAACTCCTAAAACTATAAAATAACTTATAGCCTCTTCAATTCACCTTATTCAAACATCTATGAATCTTATCTCTATTTTTCCTGATGAACATTACCACTTGCTTCAGATAAAGAGCACATAAATAAAGAATTTT
>CAJDSM010023764.1:3231-14469 GCA_903981925.1 Ostrea lurida | reverse complement strand
TCCAAAATGACCCACCACCCCAAACAATAAGTGGGGAGTAATGTTTGTATATTTCCTGACGGAAAAGAAAACATGAGCCATGGACATATGTTTGTGTATTCACTGACTTAGGAAAAGGAAGAAATAACAATGTTGTACGGTTATACATCCTGTAAACAAAACCTTATCCTTGCTCGTTGTTTGAATACAATTACCTATACCGGAAGTAGTATTTGTCCCCAGTGGTAGTTCACTGCTTATTAAGTACTAATGGAAAGTAGACTGATTTGGGTTCATACCATTTGTTAGGACTGTCATTTTCCACTAGTGTGACACGGGTAATCCGTTACTTCTTCCACCTAAGGCTACAGCGGGTTGACCGCGTCAGCAAAAGGGTCGCTTACTCTCCAATGGCGGCCTGATCCTACCTTTACGCTTTTTGTCGGGAGGTCCCGTGGTTTGCCCATACACTCGATTTTGTATGGGTTTTTTTTATCTATGTAATTGCTGTTTGACACGGATGCTTTAACTTCGCTTTTTGTACCTTAACAAATATGTACGTAGCATGTTGGTTTCTGAATTTTTGGGGCATGAATAAAAGAGATACAAATAAGATAATGGAAATAACAAAAAATTAAGAGTTTGGCAAAAAACGACCTTAGACACCCAGAAGGTTAGAGATCAATTATTATTATCGTCAACAACTGAAATAAAGGACCCACAGTTTCCATGGTCTGCTTTGGTACTTGGTTTTTATTGAAAATGACATTTAACCGGCAAACGAACTACTCAATATTTATATGGACAAACGGGACGATCTCAAGCTTCTCCGATCGTCATACTCCCTATTTATGTATAGCAAAACTGAAGACTAATTCTGTCGGAAATGCGCTCGGTGCTAGAAATTGTGGTACCGAATATGATTTATATTATTTCGTCACGCTGTTGAATATGTGTGTATGTATGTTAACTTAGATTCAATTTTTGCAAAAGTCTTGTTCTGGCGTATATCTGGGGTTTGAAAATCGAGGCACACTATTTAGAACAAGTTGTTGTTTGCAGGTTTCATACAGTCACCTTTAAGGCAGATTTTGCAAATTATATGTCTTTACAACGGGATTTTTTTTGCCGGTTGGGAGTGAAAATGTTGTCTAATGTGTTTTCATAAGCAATGGTAAGTTCCGTGTTTTTCATACACTGATTTGAGCTACGAAATACTCGGTTTACTTGATCAAGACCAAGGACTACGGGCGGTTGACGGTAAACAGGGACACTTAATCCTTTTGGCACCTGATCCCACCACTGGTGTGCCCGGGAAAGTTATGTTGCCCAAATATTGTTTTTTTCAGAGAGCTCCGTTCTGCAGCTATATTTATGTTGCAAGAAATTAAATTATTAAAATAAAAAATCTTGTTTTTTGCATTATTTATTTTTGGGACGTTAGGATTATTTGACTTAACTTTGCCCCAATCGTCAAACTTTCCCTTTCTATGTCAGTAATGATACACTATCACGCTGCTTATGGTGTGTATTCTCCGCAAAGGGTTGGATTCGATACACAAGGCATGCTATGCCGTATGCGGGAATTTTTAAGCGAGGCCACTACTAACAAAAAAAGTTGAAGTTGCGGGTTATAACGAATCTCGTTTTAAAGTCATCCATTTCGCAATTCTACGGTCGCTGATAATACCTTTCTTTGCGATTACAAAGTATCGCTGAAGTAATATGGGTTGATTAGATTTGTTTCATACCTTTGTTTAGACTGTCATTTCCTACTAGATTTTTACTTATATTTCACTACGGGCTCACGGCGGGTGTGACCGGTCAGCAAGGATGCTTACCCTCATGGCACCGTGAATCCTACCTTCGCTTTTTGTTCGGAGGTCCGGGTGCGCCTACACTCGATTTTGTTATGTTTTTTGAGATGATTACGGTTTACACGATGCTACCGTCGCCGATTTAGTATTGATCACTGTCTTTTATTCGTCATTATTATTGCATGTGTGTTGTTGTTATCCTTTATAATTGTATATTAAAGCGCTGATGGAAGTGCCTATATATAAGCCAGGAATATTTGCTTTTAATACAACCTGGCCTAGAAATAACTGTCGTTGCATAATATTATCAAAAAGTGCCTTTGGGAGGAGTAAGATCCCCTGCCTCTACCGTCACAACCCGTCCAATGAAAACACACCTTGCATAGTGCTTGATGACGAATCAAAAAGGATTTTGAATAGTTTTCCGTCTTCAGATTTGATTAAAGAAACAATGAAATGTGATTAAGAAATACACCAAATCGTTATCAAACTTTACTGCGTTCGTAGAAAGTGTTAGAAATTTATACTTTTTGATGAGACACAAACGTTATCTTTTAACTTAACAGCTCTTTTCTATGGTTTAGTTCCCAATATATAACTTATACACTTTTTTTTTTCGTAATGTTCTTTCATCACTTGATACTTGATACGCGTGTTCTGTTTTCCTAATCAAGACAAAAGGATCACGGCGGGATGTGACCGGGTCGACAGGGGATTTACTTCCTCCCGGGGCACCTTATCACATCTGTAGTCCAGGGGTCCCATTTGTCCAAACTTTCTTTTTCTTTTGGGACTTTCGAGATTTGATCATGTTAGTTTTGATTGCTTATCATGTATGACACCATATATTCATGGGTCATATTTAGATAATGTTCGATGAAAACAAACAGAACATGATTCAAGGATATCTATCCTTACCATGTTCATTCAGTTTCCTTAGTACCACGGAAGACTGTCAGTGAGTCGAAAACCTGCAGGGGTAACGTGAAGACCAATCGTATTTCAAACAAATGAGCCAGATTCACGGTAAATGGGCGAAAACGGATAGTGCGAACTACCACTTGATGGTTTCGAACGGTTGGTCTGGAAAAGACATTTTTTCAGTTTTGTAAACAGAATAGCAGTAATTTGATTCGATGCACCGTCACACTATGAATTGAGGGTTGATATATTTAAAATCATTTAAAATATTTAATTTAAACAAATTATATAGGCAACAAAAAACAGGTCGTTATCGATGGCGGGCAGCAGACATGGAATATTGACCCCTCCCCTCGAAAAAAAACTGAAATTGAGAGATGAAATATTGTTGATATGAAGGCTTTATTTTCAATACAGGTATATATTAAATGCCTTGACCTTACAAAATGGATATTGGAGTAACGTTTAACTGAAGCCATTCGCATTTAGCTATTGTGCAACATGACAATACATGTTCAAAACTGGTGAAAAATGAAAGGGAATTCCCCTACATAAAGTATAGTAAGATTTGATAGGTTACGGCGGGTGTGACCGGTCAGCAGGGATGCGTACTCTCCATGGCGACTGATCCTGCTTCGCTTTTGTCGGAGGTCCGTGTTGCCTACACTCGATTTTGGTATATGTTGGGTTATTGATTTACGGTTTACACATTTTCTTCGCCCTTTTTGTATGTTAAAATAACTTGCCTTTGAAATTCTTTTTGGTTCAAATCTCATCCTGCCCGGTGGAGCAATTTTGTGGAAAATGAGAAATTAAGGTTGAGATGGGAAATACATATTAAAAGTTGAAACATTAACGTTTATAGGTTTATGGACTTGATCTTTTAAAATCTGGTTCATTAGCCTGCTGGTTCTAACACATTTGTCATATTAAATCAATTTCTTGATGAAATTTAGGGATATCGACGGAGGAATGGAAAGACAGACACGTAGACATAACAAAGGCTCCCGAAGTTTTTCAAGGAATTATAAAAACATCTGGATTTTGACTTATTCCTTTCTTAATAGATAAGAAAATCATAATATTAAGGCAAATTAGCATAATTTCCATTAGTAGTATTGATTATAGCTTGATTGGCTCTTCCATCTTTCCGTTCTCTGTGCTTGGGTTGTTTGAGCTGATTCCAGTGCCAGGTAAGTGTTAGGCTAATGTCAGCCAACAAGGTGGCGCGCTAATGATAACCCCAGATGTGTGTACTGAACCTTCACAACTCTTCTCGTTGTAGTTCTGCAGCAAAAGGTTGATGCACAAAATAGTAATATGGACTGACAGATATAATTATTCTAGTAGTATGGTGGGTGTAAGCAATTTCTCCTTCCGCTTTGGACTTTGTTACGTTTCTTCTAATTCGAACAGAATATAAGAATAATAAGGCGTATGATGTCTGTTAAGTACCCAAAGCCGGATCTAATGATTGTAGACAAGCTTAATAGGACCTTAGTCAGATCTTTGAAAAGAAAGAAATCTATTGTGACCCTAATATCTAATTTAGCACTCGATTATTTTTAAACGATCTTTCACATACCCATTACCCCCCAAATATATTTATTATCCTTAAACATTGACACGACCTCAGAAGATGGCGAAACGCACCGGACTTGCGCGGTAAAATCTGGTAGTTATATTTTTCGATTGTGCAATAAATTTCGAATATAAATACCGACACAATGTCCATAAATATTGAGACAAAAGTTAAATAAAATGTCTTCCCCTCCAAAAATATCCATTGTCCTGTAGTTTTTGCATCTGCAGGAACAATTGTCCGCGCAGATTTCTGCGTGTCCTTTGCCAGTGTGCTCTTGCAGAATTGTCTCTTGAAAGAAGTGTCTACTATCAGTATTGAATTTGAAAACAGTTGCCCATTTAACGAAAAAGTTATTGATAGGGATTTCAGCAAGAAATTGATCCCAGACGGCTGTGAAAAGGTCAGAAGATTCACTACTGGGATGTAATTAAATGATTCTTATTTGATCAATAAATACATGCTTTTGATAAAGCTTCAGTTTATTGACAAAGATTTTATCGAATCTATTATTTTTGCCATGAAAAAATGTATTTAAAATTGGGAAAAGGACACTTTAACATTTCAATTGACCAGTATTTGTGTGACTCACTATTGACCATCTTGGAGTATACCGACCGGGGGCGTGGTTGTTAAATTCGGCCCAAACCCTGAAGACAATATCTAACACAAAAGTGTTAATCTAATATTGTCTTATATAAAGTGCATCTGTATCATGCAATGTCCATTCCTCTGATTTTAATTTGTTTTTCTAACTTGTTTGAATGTGGCCGTAGCACAGCCCTTAACAAATGAATGTGCCAGCACAACAATGTGATAGTTAACTAGCAAACACATTCAATGAGAAAGGCCTAGCACACACAATGATGTGCTAGCACAAGGACAATGAATGTGCGTAGCACAAACAATGATGTTCAGGCACTAACGAAAGGAATGTGCCTAGCCGCAATATTATATGAAATGCGTCCCTACGCACCAAACAGATGAATGGTCCTAGTCACACCTCAAATGCAATGTGCCTAGCACAAAAAATGAATTTGCCTAGTCCCAAACACAGAGGCCATCGAGACCTCAACAGCTCGCCAGCGTATCTTAATTGCCCGTATGGACGTGCTCATATTTTGATTTAAGCCTGAAATTCTATTTGTTTCAAATAGTTTTTAAACTCTAAAATACCAAAATATGATAATTTTTCCGATGTTGAAAATCAGTTTATTGCTGGCTTTAAGGTCCTAATGTGCTTGACTTTAGAATCTTTGACCCCTAATTCAACCCATCGGGTCTCTTAGTAGATACTCAATCTAGTCCATATTGTTTGTAATTGGTAATCTCTACCGTATGAAAGAAATAGATGCTCTAGTGTCAACTTCAGTGGGAAACAATTAACACTGACCGTTATGGGGTTAGGTTTTTTGAAAGGGAATTATAGGTACATGTAATCAGTACTCCTAAATTCCGGTCTTTGTAGTGAAAATCACAGCATTTACGACTAGGCTATGAACGTACATTTTTTTTCTCCTCAGCCTTGATGTTTTTAGGAGGTCGGTCCTTCGTTTCTGGCCATTCTTCTGTTAACTTCCCTGAGTTCTGATCATTGCCTCGTGTGACTTCGATCAATATTACCGATGTCTCTCCTCCTGCATAAATCACTTTCCCTCTCCCTCTTCATTTTGTTAATAGTGTCCACCGAGTTCTTTTATACTCTTCGGACTCTTTAATCGACATTTTCATGAACTTGGTGGAGGCTGCTTGACTTTCTTTTATTTAATTTCTCGGATGTTCTCTATCACAACTCTCATTCTGTCTGAATTCTATACACCAATATGCTTAACACTCTCTATTAGCTTCCATCAAAACTCTTCTCTTTGTTGTCGGTGGTCACTGATTTTCCCTGTGGGCTCACTGTCCGATTCTTCTGTGCAGTCGGCACCAATTTCCATCACTAGATCTCTCTGAGTCTTCCATCAAACTATACCTTTTTAGTTGATTTCTCTGGGTCTGCGAATTTTCCCCTGAGCTTCTCGTTTTAAAATTTATGTTCTATGTGAATTATTCTAAGATGATCTACTTGCAAAAGATAATATTTATAAATAATCCTTCACCGCATACATGGAAAATTAGGAATTGTCCCATAATGTAATCACGTGAAACTATTCGAGTTTTGGACGACGAAGCTAAAGTAAAAGTATGAGGAAGAAAAGAGAATCCGGCGGCTTCATTTCCAAAGAGAGCATCGAAATTCAAATTAATTCCCAGGAGTATTATGTTTTGATAGGGCGAAATAAGAGTAAAGTGTAATTCGTGTACCTGTGGTCCTTTCTAATTCAGACTCTGGCTAATGCTGATGTGTCATAAATCGGTTTCTGTCAGTAGCACAAGTGAAAGTAATTAGCGCCAGCAGTAAAAATATGTGTCATCCTATTTCTCACAAAAAGTACATACATAATAATAGGGTGAAGTTGTTAATGCTCATAAATAAAATAAATAATTCAATAACATTTTTGAAGACAATCTAGATATATGACTTTACTCCTAACCAAATAGCGAGATGATGGAATGCCATATATAGTAAAATTGTCTCAAGTATTTATAATAGAAGCAATAAGGGTTTGTATGCAAGAATTTATACGGACTGATATTGATAACAAATTTTAAGGTTTTCGAGATAAGAATGTTAGCCCAGAGTTCAGGTCGGGTCCCTTCATGATAGAACAGAATTTGCTGAAATTTGCTTAGAGAGATATCTGAAACTTGCATCTCCGAGAATATCGATTCGCTGATATACTGACATTTTCTGGTCTGGAGATCTCAATGCCTAGAACAGGTTCAGGCACATAACTTAAGAATGCGAAATTTGATATATTGAATATGCATTGGTTACTATTTTTACGTATTTAAGCTTTGTATAGGTTTATGCAATTAATGTGTTACCATAGATTTGTACTGTGCGTCAATTCATCATTGTTGAAGTGAGTACACAAGCCGACATATGAGTGCACCTCATTCTTACAAAGCCAGGGCTAACATAACTGATCAAAAACAATGTCTCACTCGTTGACCCTGCGGACTGTTTATTTATATAGGTATAATTTAGAAGTGGGAGTTTTTTGAAAGATTAGGCAGTTTATCGAGCGGAATTTCTCAGATAAACCGCCTAGTGTTATTTTTACAGAAATTTAAGTTCTGGGGTGGGTAGAAAAATACAAAAGAAGTTAAATTTTCGGTGATCTGGAATATTTGAAGACATAAATTATCAACCTAGGGATCAAAACCTGCGCATCTTGTCAACATCATAGTTATGAATCTGTGACTAGATGACATAACATCAACTCAGCTAAATCCGTGATTTTAGGGTAATGACCCCGAATAATTTTTTCTAACACCGATAATTACATTAACAAGGGACCATACCAGATCTCGTTTTATGTTCGATATTTGGCCCAAGAGGGGTTCTTGAGAGAGAAGTTGAAAATGTGAAAAGTTTACGACGACGACAACGCCACGCTCGACGACAGACAACGGACAACAATATTGAACATGAATAAGCTTCACTTTAGCCTTAGCTTCAGGTTTGCTAAATAAGAGCTCCTCACCTCCGTGGATGGACAAGCAAGGTCATCTATAAAATAAGCAATAGGCTCTCCTGCCTAAAAATTGTAGAGCCCATTTACTAATTGAAGGGGGGACACACAAATTAAAAGAAGATATTCAAACATTTGCATCTCTCTAAAGTTCTGCTTAAGACGGGTTTTCAATAAGATTTGAAGTCAGCAGGTAATTTATAATTCGAGTGCGGTCAAGTAGGCGGTTACCGGCGAGATCTGCATGGGCCGGGTCTCGTGAAATATTTTGAAACGAAGTCATTCAAAATAATTTGGCTGCATGTCTTAGGTGCAAATATGAAAGACAATTTCTTTATACAGAAGTGGCCCCGCTTGCATGATCAAAAGATTACTGTAATAGAACGTGGTATTTACGCTGAGGGGGTTTAAGTTATACGCGATATCTCCATGTTCAACAATTACGCGTGGAGGGTAAAAATCACGTAGATTCTGAATCTTGACATGTGTAATCAGTAATGTTTCAATATTATAACACGTGGGGGGAATAATACGCTGCTTATATGTGATCGCGTAATGAGCGTAAATTTCCCCACAGACGAATAAATAATCCTAACTTTTACAGTAATGCAAATAAAAACATCACTAAATAATAATGAAAATTTTTGTCAAATGACACATTTATTGCATTATCAAGAGGATCTAGTAATCACACTCATCTCAAATCAAGAAGTACAACCCATAACAGTGGAGTTTATTTATCGTATTACATATTTGATAATGTTTTCTATGAATAGTTTTTATCATTTACGTTATGTATTTGTAGCAATGTGCTCAAAACCTGTCAGAATCAGACTATTTGTTAAAGGACTTACAGTACCTCGTAAATAGAGTCAGGATGAGAAATGTGTCAATAGAAATGTTTGGAGAAAAAAACTGGGTGCAGGGAATTTTGTTTTATTCTAACACACTTAATAAGACAACAATTTAAAAACATACATTTCGTTTGTAAATTCAGAACAACCGGAGGTTAAATATTTGATCATGTAGCCAATTGATAAGAGAATTATTTACCCATAGACGGAAATCAAAGTTAACATTTGCCATAGATATAAATATCCTGCTCTATAACAACTCCCCTTCTGAAAAAACAAATGATCATGATGAGTTTTTATCAATATTTTGTAGTTTCAGCGTCTCTTGTATTCCGGCGAAAACATTTTTCATACTCCAATATTGTGATAGGGTCACCCATTTAGGTCACCTCCATTGATAGGCCATCGAACTTGACAATCACAAACCCACTTTAAATTTTTTTGTCTTTTAGTATCACTTTTGTGTGCATCTTGTGATATAAATGTTCCAAGATTTTAAACCACTACCGAAATTGATATGTTAAGTTGCATATTCTAAATTCTTACTTTAGGCCGTACATGTTATAGTCTGCATCTAACTTTATTATTGTTTTATTCTATTTCCCCTTTGTTTGCTGTAAAGAATTAATACTTGACACCACTTAAACAGAACCATGATTGCAACTAGGTTAGTTAGATATGAGGAAACAAGAATCCGATTCTGTGTTGGACCGTTTATTGAGTTTGTGTTTCTAGCTCTAAGACTGAGTTGCCCGAATGGCAACGTTGTCAGGCCGCGGGCAACAGCCTTGCGACTTCCGGTCCATATCAGGTCTCGAGCTGCCATTTTTCACGAAGACTCCTGTCAATCAAGTGTTTACAATTGTAACATCTAAAACCAGCCTCCCATAACAAAACAAGTTACAACTCCTTCTCAATGGCCATAGTCTTGCTCGATAAATTATTCGCAAGATTTTTATCGCCGACAGAGACAGTGATAAGTCCAGAGTCAAGATCATAATTCACGTGTTATAATTTTCATACGTTATTTACCATCATATGTTGATGTGTTTTTGCTGTCCCTAGCTTTCAAGCTATCGCTTATGGTTCTTCAATCTTCATTCGCCGAGCGAATAGAACTCAGAGGCCATTTCTATTCAGTCCAAACGCAACAGGAATAATCAAACTCGGCACTACTCGGCTGACTAACTTTCATACTGGTGGTTATCCAAGAATCAGCAAGAGATTAGCCAATGCGCGACAGATAACGTCAAGTTTAGCGCCATATGACGTCAGGCGGCAACAGGCTTTTTTAAACAGTCGATTTTAACAGTTTCTCCGGCCCCGGCGGCCAACCAGTCCTCATGTTGGGACTTTTTTGCGTAAGGATATTGGAGGAACTGTTTTAGCCGGAGGGTATAACAATGGTCAAAACTGTTATGGACTGACTATTTATAAATACAGGATTTCCATTCCATTCAGCTATTTAAAAAACGTCACCCCGTAGAATCTGCACCTAGAATATTAACATCGCAAGAGTACAAACAGTATTCTATTTGCCTAATCTTAAAAGAAAGATGCGTTAAGTTGTCTGAATTTTTATGCATGCAACATGAAAAGTCTTAGCTGTAAGGACACTCCATTCATTCGTGTATATTTCGCTATACATATACCTCACTCATCTGTCGCATCTTACTGTTCGGTAAATGAGTGTGTCATCTGTCATTCAAACCTTGAACAATGTCATGAATGAAACTTTACATCTCATATCTTTAAAGTCTTCCTTAGTATGAGTTGAGATTTTTAAACACTTACTCCCTCTGATTTTAGATCTTTTGCAAAGAAACTGGATATTGACATTTGAGATCGACTGTCAGGTTTGTTTACATTCGTAACCACTTTCCGATCTAAACTTCACTTCGCTCAACCACCTACGGGATCATTCATGTGCATGCAAGCTAACGCGTTCAAGGTTTAGGTTTACCGGCAAGTCGTAGAAAGAATGCCTACAGGATGATCCGCATAAAGAATGCAGCCGCATACATAATTCAGGTATGACTTTTGATAAAGCGATATGAGCCAAGATTTGAAAATTAGTTAATCACCGAAGAATGAGCAAACGACTATTAGTCATGTGGTGATATAGTCGCCATGTGACGAATTAGGGACACAATCGTACGTTTGAGGAATTCGATGCCGCGATCTTACGTCGACAAGGTGGAAAGGAAGGGAACCGTAGAGCAACACAACATGGTAAAGGCCGGAGAAAAGACAGGCCACAGAAACAACATAAGAGTCTTGCTCGTTGTTTTGAAGTAAACAATTTACACGACTTACTTCCGGAAGTAGTATTTGTCAATGGTACTTCATGCATTTTATTTAAGTACTGTAAAGGGGTAAATATTCGTGTGGGCTTTATTTTCGCTATATTCACGACTATGTCAACTATCGCGAAGATACAAATATCGCGAAGGGCTGTTCAATGTTCGAAGTAGGTCTTCGTACTTGGATAATATATTGAATAT
>CAJDSM010023762.1:16561-28075 GCA_903981925.1 Ostrea lurida | reverse complement strand
GCAATTTGTAACAATAACATACACAACTCATAAAACAAGGTACAATTATACAAAACAGGAACTATTGACTTTGTATGGGGAAAATATGACGACCGAGTTTCGGGGACAAAAAAACGAGGTCGTCATATTTTTCCATACAAAAGTCTATAACCTTTTTATTATAATATATAGTTCAATTTCATTTGAAACTAGAAATTTTTATTCTTTAAACACTTTTTTCAATAGTGTTATACAGACTAAAGCTGAAAAACATGGAAAAAAATTGAACTTAAAAGTTTTGTTGACGTTTTAACAGTACTCAAGAAACGTGCTCTATTATGACTCACAATCAATTTTGTTTCAATTATGACGTCAGCTTTGCGGCTGGAAAAGTTTCGGCATATTATCGTGTGATATTGGCCCGCAAACTTCTAAAGGAAAAAGAGGAGATGAAATTGAAAGTATCATATAAATGAACTGTACAGAGCACATATGGTTATATGATAGCGAGATATGTCGTCGCTTAAGATGCTTGATTGCATTTTTAGACCCTGGACAAAAATTGGATCCCAACCCTCCCCTGGCCGCTTACTCCTCTGCTGGCAAAACATCGTCTGATAACAGCGCTTCCTCCACACGACAGGAATTAACCCACTCCAGGACAGGAGGACTGGTTCCCGTGACAACGCAATCAGTTCTACCCACGGGCGAAGGTAAATAGACAGATCGTTGTACTGCATGTGTATACATTAATATTCTAAGTATGTATGCTAAAATACTGTTTCAGATTGTACAGACGTTAGATGATTGTTTGTTTAATTTTTTAGTAAACATTACATTGTACCACGTCTTATTGTATAAGTAGACATAATTACATTCGAACTCGTTATCTCGAACTCGATGGAACAAGAAAAAGTTTGAGATATCCGTGATTCGGATATCGACGGTAAAAATACTCAGAAAATAGATGGCTGGCCACTCCCAAATCAGTTAGACATAGTCATGGGTATTCGAAAATATCAGTGTTCGAGATATCGAAGTTTAACTGTAGTAATGTATATACATATATACTGAATGGAAAATATCAGTTATATAATTGATCAGATCATTATAATTAGTTTATTATGTATTTGTAGCTATATGTAATGTAACTGATGAGCATATTGCTCAAAGTAATAAAGAAATTATTTAAGATATTGAGCATTGATTAAGTGACAGCGAAATACTGAATTAGATATTGGGCATTAATTAAGTGACAGTGAGATAATGAATCTACAGTAAATCCTGCCCACTGTTTCAGATTGTAAAGATGCAATCAACTGTACTGGATACTCAAAAGAGTCGTGTAATGGGATATTTAAATCCTGGGCCCTCACCAACTGCCCCAGGACGTGCGGCTACTGTACAGGTGTGTATGAACATACGCATGCAGTTTTGTACCCAGATTAAAAATAACATGTCTTCAAACAAGGCATAAAAATCGTGACCATCTCAGTCAATTGAAAATGAGATAGGCTGGTTACTATAATGACTCGCTCTCGTATCAGAAATTGATGATAATTTAAACATTTCACTGAACTTGGAATTTATATTCTACAGATTCCACCGAGTGCCAGGATTATGAAGAATGCGATAAACTGCCAGCAACACTGTGCTCAGATCCCTTGTACCAAAGAATTGCAGAAACTGCATGTCGCAAATTCTGTAAACTCTGCACAGGTAAGCTGCTTATGTTGCGTGCCACATACAGACACCAAATTGCAACATCTAGACATCATGCTACATCTAGACATCATGCTACAGTCCCTGAAACGTTCTACTTTACGACACGCACGGTGACCGCACGCTGAATGCAATTTGGTGAACGGTGAACGCACGGAGAACAAACGGTGAACGCAAATGAATGAAAAATTACTGGACGCACAGTGACCGCATGCTGAACGCACGGAAAAATGGTAAAGTAGAACGTTTCACTCCCAGGGACTGTACATTTATACACCATGTAAGGCAATCATATTTCTGAAAGTGATATAATTTCTATAACATGTACGATTGATTGCTACCTGATGCACAGATCAGATGTGTTAATGATATAGGCAACATAATCTTATGCTTAAATAGTTTTTCTATTGCCTTATGTAAGGTCTACATTGTTATACTTTTTGATGATGAGGCTATTAGCAACGCAATGCTATTTATTTAGTGACATGACGTTATTAGTGACATCATAAAGTTATTGGTGACATGCTGTTATTACCGGCAGCAACTTGTTAACTGACAAAATTATGACATTACTAGCAACATGATGTTATTTGTGCAGAACAGAAAGGAAGGAAAATGCAACAAATCAGACTGGGATTTACCTACAAGTGGTGGTCAATAGCACCGAATGTAAAAAAAAAATCCTGGTCACGGCACCAGGTACAAGAGAAAATCCTGGTCACGGCACCAAATGTATCAGGAAGGGAGAAAATGCAATGAACTAGACTGGGATCACTGGTGGCCATATAGTTGTTTTAGTAGAGCACCTGACTAGATAATTCAGGGATCCAGGTTCGAATTATGGTCTGTTCTGTTGCATTTTCTCCCTTCCTGTTACATGTGTTGCTATGACCATGCCATTTAGTTGGTGTTGTTGACTACCCCTGGACTTGCAGGTGAGAGTCCTGCCGGAGCAAAAAGAATCTGCATTGTATGTTGATGTTATTAGCAATATTATGTTAATAGTGACAGATTGTATAACCTCTGAAAATTACAGAAGTGCTGTAGTTTCATTTTAGAAGAAAGTAATATGGGGGGGGGGGATGGCTGATTAGATAGATTAATTTGGATCTCATTGAAATATTAGCATAACTAATGATGTGAATATTAGCATAGCATCACTAATTAATAATGTGAATACCGGTATTAGCATGACATCACTAATGATGTGCTGTACAGTGTGGCTTCTTACTTCTCTATATACAGTTACAACAACACTCGTTGTGCCCACCAAGCCCAATGTCACAGGTACAACTGAGGAAATGATGGTGCCCACAAAACCCTCAGGGTCGGGGATGTACTCAGAAGATGTCTCCATGGCAACACAACAGTCCGGCTCTGAGCAGCCCTCTTCTGAACCGGTGCCATCCAAACCATCCCCCTCCGAGCAGCCCTCCTCAGAACCAGTGCCATCCAAACCGTCCCCCTCCGAGCAACCTTCCTCTGAGCCAGTGCCATCCAAACCGTCCAGCTCAACAACAGGTATCAGTGTGGTGTGTGTGTGTATGTTAATCAATGACCTGCTCTCAAGTGGAGGATTATATGAATTAAGAATTACATTTTAAGAACAATACATCCTAGCTTCTGTAAACATTATATTCAACACGTATGATATTTAGCAGAAATATGATTTTCTCACATTTGATGTGGACTTGATTGAGCAGATGTTCACCCCCCTCTGTCATAATTGCGTGCCCCTGTTGGTGGTGTACTTCACTTAGCGGAAGCAGTCTTCCGCCAAAATCGCTCAAATAAGACCACCATAAAATAAAATACATTTACAGTAGTTAAAAAGATTCAACTTTAAAGCTGATACGTCGCCACAGTTTGTTATGTAATTTACGTGCTTATAAGGAGTCATCCATTCTGAATGCAGTCATCAAGAATTTGCTTTATCTATAATTAATAACTGAATATTTTATTATTCAAATACTGTTTGCTAAATGTATTCTGGTTATCATAATTATGGCCCCTAGGCCTTTGATTTTTTTTTTGTTAACCTCTGCATATAGTGTGGCCCCTGGGCCTTCAAATTTCGTGTATTAACCTTAGTGGAGAGAGTGAAAGACGACTTGTGAGATATGAATCTAATTGTGGGTGTGGTAGAATGAAGTGTGTATGAGATTGTGTAGATGTTGTATAGTCAGATGTGATAGGTGAGTAGTAGATCTCAAATGGGGTGTGTGGAATTGATAGTGAAAGGTGTTGATAATAGGACAAAGGGGTGATGTGAATGATTTTGCTTTCGTGTAGCGGGTGGACGGCTATCTTTGTGGTGGCATCGTGGTGAAATGTGAATGAGGGGACTAAGGGGTGTGTGAGATGTCCGACTCTAGCGCCTTTGGGATCAATATGTTGAGTGGGGGCACGCTTGAGTTGTTGATATGCTGTACTATACCCTTGTATGTTCAGGAGGGCTCCCTCATATTAGGTGGAAGTTGTGTAGGAGATAGTAAAGAATTGATGGGGGATCTATCCTTAGGAAGCTGAGATGTCGCTTTGCTAGGTGTCGGTGATAGATGAAAAGTATTGCTAAATAGCGCGTGTGTGTGAATGTGATGAGGGGATCTAATGGAGGTTGTATTATGAGGAGTGTGCCGAGTGATTTTACGGTGGCAGGATAAAGTGGTGTATATTATTTTATATTATGACCAGCTCTTCGAGTAGAATTTGGCCTTCTGTGGTCGAGTAATTTTTTAAACTGTGTACGTACCGCTCTGAACATGGGTCTCCTAATCAGTTCACCAAGCTTATTATGGCTATTGATTACTGATATATGTATTATTAAAGATTTTTGAGAATACCGGATAATATTATTCATAATTGCAATACTTGTAGTAGTAAAAGAATATGAAAATTATTATAATCAAAATTAATAAGGATTAACTCAAATTTCCTTACACACTCTATAAAGCTGTTCTGTATGCCTTCAGAAATGTATTTGGCTGCAAGCTCATTGGATCTACATTTGGTTACAACATTTGTATATAAGTTTTACTTATAATGTCTAATATATTTAGATTTTAATCCAAGAATATCTCTTTTTGGTTCTAGATGCATTCGCTCCACTGAAGAGACATAAATCTTGTCGTAATGCCATGCTTTGGTTAGAATAAAAAACTCGTGGACAGCGGGATGGAAGCTTTTATTGTAGAATTTCATGTATAGATTTGCCATTAATGGAGTTATCACTCAAATTGTGATGAGTACAAAACAAGCAATACTGCAGGTCGACAACAATACATGGAACCATTGGAACTTGACAAGTGTTAAAGATTTTTCTTTCTTCAAAAATCATACTACTGGTAATCAATTGTACAATATGTACATATACATGTAAATGACAAAAGAGACGAATGACAGGTACTAATTTGTATATGGGAATAATCATGGTAATCCGGATCAAATTAGAGAGATCTTGAGGAGAATATTGTCGATGCATTTTATGTCTTTAAACACAATAAATCAGAAGATGCAAGTACACTATTTTTATATCATATTATAATCTACATATACATGACTATGAAGAGGCCAGATTATGGTTTGGTATTCATTAATATATACCAGTATTTGTAAGTGGTTGGAAATTTATTTAGGGAAATAAGAAACTTTTATTTTAACAATTTTTTCAATAGTTTATAACAGACTAAGAGCTGAAAGCATAGAAAAAAATTGAAACCTTAAAAGTTTGTTTTTTAGTTTTAAACAGTAAGTCCATAAAGAAGAACTGATCTAATAATCAATTGTGAAACGGTCCAGCTTCTGGATCGAGAATTGAGGTTTGGCAGAATTAAATGATATTGTTAGCTGTCTCGTGCTCTAGGCAGTGTGACTTGAAAGGTATGTCGCCAGAAGTGTGCTCCGTGGGCATACATATCAGTCTTCAAGTGTAGAATAATGCAATCTCGACGAGCAATTCAACCCAGCATAAACAGAAATCTCTCTAATGTGCCAATAGTAGTGTAAAAGAGTATTTCGTTCAATTGTATGTATTAAATATATATGACAAATGTCCATCAACTAGAGCAGAATGGTTTTATGGTACTAGCGGAGATATTCTATGTTTGTGAGAGGCTATGTATGCTTGCGATAAGATGCTTATATTTCAGTTGATGAAAATGCTAGGACAAAAGTAATTTTACGCGCACGATTCCACGACCCAGATAATATTTACTCTACAGTTGCACCAACCTACATTATATTGATAAAGCGGTGATGACTTTCACTTTGCAATAATAGTCCCCCAACTCCTTCGCTTCTTTTGCTGTTGGATTACTCCCCGGATATCTGCCTATGGAACAAAGCTGTGAACTTGGTAGTAACAGAGCGGTGTGCTTCGTGCTCTCCGGACTTGAACTGGGAATCGTAAATGCGCCAACTCAGGAGGGGCAGGATCCGTGAGGTTTCCGTATGAGGTGACATTACTGTCATAATAGCTGATAGCGCCGAGCGAACAGTATATAATATCACAACAGAAATTAGTTGATTGGTATCTGCCACTAAGGGTTTAGTTAGACTGCTAATCTCTCGTTATATTACATAGTCATATCATTGTATCTGGCTAAAAAATTCTCGTGAGTTTGTTCACGGGGTTCGACTCATAATGAAACTTGACGGTTTATTCGGCGTTATTTTGTCTAGATGAATTATATCACTAAAGATCTATATTTGTTAGAGCTGAATTCAGTTTTCATTACCATTGTGTTAGATAACTGTACATTTTCAATACTAGATTTGACAGATCGTGTATACCTGGGGTCATTTAACTAGATTGTTTCGAAAAATTCACTACAGGCTTACACGCGGGATTAGTCCGTTTAGCCTTATCTCGGCAGTCCAATATTGGGGGAAATCGAATACACGTTTGCCAATGGACACTTCCGATGCACTTCGTTCGCATCTGGCGAAGGAGGTACAGTGTGGCACTCAGAACTATAGACAGGGCTTCGGCAACATTTTTCTAGTATAAATGTTCTTAGTTGTGTACTACTCGATATATCGGTCTTTCGAGTAACTTTCTGTGTACTGAGAATATCAGTTTCGTGTATTTTCGATCGTCCATTTTTATATACGTAACGACTTAACGTTTGTTTGTAATAGCGTATGAGAGGTATATTTAACTTTAATTGTTCGTACATGGAAATATATTCGTATATTTTTCTTTGTGTGAATTTTAAATATAACTGCAAGATCAGAATACCAAGTTCTTCTTCTTATAGATGATAATTTAGTTAGAGACTAGTAGAAATTGTCTAATATAGTTTGACATCATGGTAAGGATTGTTGGAGCAGTAGTTCATTGATATCATGACTAAAATGTATATAAACGAAGTTAATCCTTAAGATAAATTTATGGAAAGCCTCTCTCGCAATTCCGTTGGCAAGCCACCTGGTGAAATGACTACATATTTAATGCAACTCATTAGTGCGAACTTGCGCATATATACTCTATGAAAGTTGTGATCAGAGGTCAGGCTAGTTTAGTAGTAATTATAAACTAAATTGTAATATTTCCTGCATTGTTTTCGAGCATTCTTGTATAGAACATTGGTCCCTATACTTGATGCTTTGATGAATAAACATTTACAAAGCAGATCGTGTAAATGCGGATATACTTAAATCCTAGCGCGCCCCCCCCCCCCTCCAACACTTTTGAGTGCTGGGCCAAGGTCATTTCTGAAGGCTGCATCATAATCTATGATCCATTTCTGATGAATAAGAGATATATTATATCAGATCACCATGCATGAAACTTTGACCTTGGGCAGTGTTTTGACCTTTAATCTTAATATTAACAAGAAAATTTACCACCACAGCCATACCCAGGGCCAATACTTATGTGAACAGGCATAGATTATATCTGTAGTAAGAACCAATATTATTGATAAATTCTTTTAGCTTAGAATATGATGATATGGTAGAACTGGTCTCTAGTCCTATTATATATTAACTTTTCAGACCATGTTGCGCGTGAGTGATACGGGCTGCTATATGCACAACTGTAGACACATTGTCTGAAGTGTACTCAAAATACATTTTTTCTATTAGGTTGATGAATTCGTGGTCACTTGATATATCTTCTGAGTTTAGTGAAAGTGCTTCACAGCGTTCCCACCATTGACCCAGAAGTACTAGGTATGTTAGGACTGTAATGGAGGATCTTTGGAGATTTAGAGTAGTGCCATTGCCCACCACTAATTCAAATAGGTGTCTCGCTTGCACCTTCCAAAGCCATGGTTGAGAAAGCAATATATCGTAAGAAAAAAAACTAGACAAATCATGTTAGTGAGAAATTCTTTACAAACCACAACAGGTTTTATTAAGTTTTTATGGTAATTCTAGTGCGACCTACATGTTTTGCGTGCAAGTTTCAATTACGACTACTCGCGATCAATACAAACATACCTTTTGAAGCCAGTCCATATGCTTATCAAACATAAGTGGAAAAGTGCATACTATCGCTGAAAGGCCATTCCATACGCGTGACACTATAGACTACTCATTACTGCTCAATGTCGTTCTGTGATTAAATATTGTCATAGGTACAAAGATCCCCCTCAGAGAAATACTCGATTTTCTATAGGCTTTACTCATAGATAACATCCGTCAACTGGCTGTACTGACATTAGGGGAGGACGCTGAAATTCTGGTGCAGATGTACAGTGTGTGTGATAGTTGGCATTGGTGAAACCAACACAGTCATAATCACGGCTTAAACTAATAATAATAAAAACTCGTTGGATTTGGTTACGGGAGTAAAAAGTTCTCGCTAATATTGAAATGAAAAATTGACGGAATCTCATCGCGTACGCTTGTATGACAATCGCAGCTAATACTTTGACTAGACGATATCGGTAATAATAATGGTGATATAAAGTCAGACACCGTTTCAACTCCCATGGGACTGTACATATAAGAATCACAATCATCACTCAGGATAGATTTCAACAATCAGGTCGGAAGAATTACACACCAGTGCTCTTCAATATCGATAAAGACTTTGATATTACAAACTAATTTGCCTTTAAACATGATCGTGATTCCATTGGATATGTCTTCCTTATGAAATGGCCCAATCAGTATTAAGTTAGTATCTAGCTTTTATAAGTGGTTTTACTCTATTCATGTTCGGATCCAGACGATTTCTACGGACTTGAGTATCTTAGTGAGCATTTCAACATTAGTTATATTTATTACATATATTGCTGGTCGAATGCGCATTTTTAGGTGGATAGCCGAAGTAAATAAACTTGGTTGAGTAACCCTTTTTTTGGGATGAATGAGCGCTAATGGGTAGCTAACATAAATTATTTATTTAGTGGGACATTGCAAGTTATTTTGAATCATAACGTTATTGGTGACAATGGCTGTTAGTTACGGTATATTGATTATAATATGGGATCAATGGCAAAGTCTCACTAGATTCATATCAAAAGTAACGAAAAAAATATCTCGATAAATTTTACAACCTCAAGCAATAACATCATGCGTGCAATATTGGGACTTGCCCAATATTAATAGAAAGCGAAAAGGGACAAACACTAAGTAACAGTAATTAGCGAACAGAGGAGACAAAGTACAAAATGAACTCTGGGACACATACTCAATACACTATTAAAGAAAGTAGGTGATATGGGCTCAGATAGAAGCCATTATAGCAGGTCTTACAAGCATTGATTAAATAATAGAAATCTTCTCTGTTGCTAGCAAGCTGGACAGTGTAAGTCCTTTGTTAGGTTACTTAGAGCAATAATACTATTAGGTCACAGAAATTTTGTTGATTCTTGTACTTCTCCTGCAATTTTAACATTGCATTATACTAGGGGGTGCACGAAGTGGAAATGATTATAGGAAACAATATATAGTACAGTAAGCGAAGGTTCATCCGTGGTTTTGGTCGAACTACTAAGAGTTGTTGTCATTTTGTAGGCTGACTATATCTTCATGAGCTTCCATACAACGTTTTTGACGGAGATTGTTTGACAACTATTGAATGAGGTTTTTTGTTATTATCTTTATGACAGGGTTTAGGTGACTTTGTCAAATTCAACGCTCATGTCTTCTTTGTTACTTATTTCTTTCGATTACTATGTATGTCTGTTTAAATGATTTTCAATATCACTCATATTTCATATGTGAGTACTTAGTGTATCGAGTGTATAGATGTATGTGAGAGACCTATTAGCCTTCTCTTTTTTGTGCTTGTCTAGGACTAAAATAGAAAGTCGATGTCTCACGAGAGCTGAAAGGGGCAAATTATGTCATCATATTGTGAATAGTTATGAATGGTATCCATGATTTCATTTCGCCATATTAATTATTGCTTATACTTAAGCTCCTTTGACAGTGTAGGGGTCTTATTTATTTACCTTAGTGGTTCATGGAATGGATTTGTAAAGGAGCAGTTAATTCATTATTCTTGAAAACAAAATGATAAATTTGACTGGGGAAGAGGCTGTTGCAGGGGGAGAGAAATTCGGGCAGAGTGTAGTGGTTACAAAATGGCGGTGGGTGCACACTCTTTTTGATTTCTTTAGGAATATGATGGTCACAAATTTTGATGTGAATTCTATCTCTATTTTATTATATTTATGTACTTATAACTAATTTCTCGGTTTTACTGAACCTTGAATTTAGAAAGACTGCGAATGAACCTCAATTAGATGACGGGTGTGAACCTGTCCAACATGAGGTTAACATAGCTATGACATTCATATCTCATCTGCTAGGGTGCTGTAGCAGCGTCGCTTCTTATGATTTCTCATAATCCACTACTGGTGTATGGTCCGGATCAGTGAATTGCCGAATCTGTTGTTATCGTCTATGTCTCGTTATCATATAGAGTATTACATTGGGAAATGATGGTGCACCACAAAACCCTCAGGGTCGGGGATGTACTCAGAAGATGTTCCATGGAACACAACAAGTCCGGCTCTGAGCAGCCCTCTTCTGAAACGGTGCCCATCCAAACATCCCCCTCCGAGCAGCCTCCTCAGACACAGCATGCATCCAAACCGTCCTTCCGAGAACACCTTCCTCTGAGGCCAGTGCCATCCAAGCGTCCAGCTCAACAACAGGTATCAGTGTGGTGGTGTGTGTGTATGTTAATCAATACGCTGCTCTCAATGGAGGATTATATGAATTAAGATTACATTTTAAAGAACAATACATCCTAGCTTTCTGTAAACATTATTCTCAACACGTATGATATTTAGAAGAATGATTTCTCACATTTGATGTGGACTTGATTGAGCAGATGTTCACCCCCTCTGTCATAATTGCGTGCCCTGTTGGGTGGTGTACTTCACTTGAGCGGAAGCAGTCTTGCGCCAAAATCGCTCAAATAAGACACATAAAAATAAAATACATTTACGTAGTTAAAAAGTAACTTTAAAGCTGATAGATCGCCACAGTTATGTTATGATATTACGTGCTTATAAGGAGCTATCATTCTGAATGCAGTCATCAAGAATTTGCTTTATCTATAATTAATAACTGAATATTTTTTATTCAAATACTGTTTGCTAAATGTATTTGTTATCTAATTATGGCTTAGGCCTTTGATTTTTTTTTTGTTAACCTCTGCATATAGTGTGGCCTGGGCTTCAAATTTCGTGTATAACCTTAGTGTATATTGTGGCCCTGGGCCATTTGACATTTGTAATTAATCAAGCGTGGTGTTGTTTTAGGTATTGTATAATCATCACATCTGAGCGGGGTTAAGGTAGAATTTGGAAGTCGTGCCAGAGTAGCGGATTGCTGGGCAGCACAAAT
>CAJDSM010023761.1:6385-21650 GCA_903981925.1 Ostrea lurida | reverse complement strand
CTTACAAAAAGTGATTGTAGAATGGCTTTCAACAGTCATATTAAACGCAAAAAATCACAAATTCTTTGGTCTATAAAACGATTTAGTTTGTCAGCATGGCCTGTCATTAGGTTCAAATGATGTCTGATGTAAAGGCAAAGATGTGACGAACAGTGATCAGTCTCGTAAGTCCCAAATTTATGATACAAAAAAGAGTTGGACAAACACAGAACCATGGGTACACCAGAAGTCAAACCTAAACCGTTAAATAGGTAGTGATTGCTCCTTCGCCAAGACCTCGGTATTTGGAAGTGAGGACTACGGGTCCTTCGGATATGACCTTAACAACGGAGGTCCCGTGTTGCAGCATGTGTGGCACGCAAAATAGCCCTCAATGCTAAAAAACCATTGAATGCTATGTATAGGTCTAAATTTGCAGGCCTTTAACCGACAATTGCGACGTCTCGATATGAGTGATATATTTTTTAAGGGAATAAATAACATTACCAATCAATTAATGTAAACCTAGTAACTATTACCAGGAATGATGAGCTGATCCAGTAAGTTCCCTTAGTGTACTTTCCTGTGAGGTCCTCAAACATAACGCACGACTGATTAGGAATGCTATGGCTAAACGATGTAAAAGTAATTCATCTTCATCAAACAAGTCGAAAAACAATGCAGGTTGCTGTTGACATTGTTAAACTTGAAGGCAGGACGCTGTTGGGAAGACTGCTTGTTTTCACTGCATACTTGGATTTTAACACGCTGTTTTGAAATAGTAATGCCAAATAAAATATGTTTCAAATTAGGAAGCATAAGAGATGTGTACTACAATGCATCCCGTCAATTTGATCACTATTGAATCTTTTACCCTTTCCCGGTATAATAAGGTCTATATTGAGTTTTTTCAAATGTTGACATTGGATATGAAATATATGGAGGGGCGTCAATGTCAGAATGACAATTTTACATACGGTTACTTTTGATTTAACCTTCGGATTCAAATAACAATTATACTCAAATTATTTGAATTTCATTTTGAAGATTTTCACTAGATTATTGACTTTAGTATTATTTTTGTTGCATTCTACTTTTAAAAGAAATAAATTCTACATTACAAGGTCGCAAACAGTGGTAATACACTGGTGCAGGAGCGACCTCCCATTTTAAAATGAAAATGCTAAAATCTGATAGCACTTTGTGGCTTCGCCCCCTTACTAAAGCGACCACAAGACACAATGAAAATGCTAAAAGCTCACCTTCCGAGAGTTAGTCCCAGGCTAGCTGAGGGCCTAAACTGACCCTTGCCTTAGTCTTGTGCACTCCCAATGGAAAGTACTGGTTTTGGCTGTGATTTCTCTTACTTGATATTGTTTCGGTTTTAGGCCTGTTTACACAGAAAGTTTTAAATATGTAAACCTGACATGCCGTGTAAACACTGATAAGTCAAAGACTTTAGAAATATTAAAATGGCGAGGTAAACAATGTGTATAAATCATAATCTCAAAAACATATATACCAAGATCGAGTGTAGGGCAACACGAGAGTACAGTACCAATCTGTTGAAAAAGTAATGCATCATAATTATGTGCCTTAAAACGATATAAATAATTTGAACAAGTCCTGAGTCAATTATCAGGTGGTAGCAGAACTTACTAGTTTGTTACATTTTTTTTTTGGGGGGGGGGGCTTTTCCTAAATATGCATTAGTTTATATACCGTATCAGCAAATTTAATAAATGTCCATTTAAATGATAAAAGACAATCGCTGTACTCAAACTGATTGCGAGCGTGTATCCAATAGCTATATATTTTTTCAAAAGGCACGTTTACACATGCATGAGCAAGCTATGGACCTTTTAGACTGTGTGATTACAACAATATATATTCCTATGTCCGACACAAATGTTTGCAGTGTTACAACGGATCTCGTTTAAAGTCATTATATCGCAAATTCTACGGTCGCTATAAATGACCTTGTTTGCGATTACAAATTAACACTTAGTCATATGTTGACTGATTTGTTTCATACCCTTTGTTGTCATTTTCGCACTAGATTTGAACGACGGGTAACCCCGTTTACCTTTGTTTCGACTGCAGGCTCAGTGCGGTGTGACCGGTCAGCAGAGGATACTTGCTCCTCCATTTCACCTGGTCCTGCCTTCGCTTTTGTCGGCGGTCCGTGTTACCCTACACTCGATTTTGTATGTGTTGTTTGACTATGTTTACGATTAATACATGGTTACTTCGCCATTTTTTTTTTAAAGGTTTTGTGGCCTGATAGAGTAGCGGTTAAAGTATTTCCTTGTCGTCCACTGCAGCGCATTGCTCAATCCACAATATTGACAGTGTTTGATATGAAGGGGTATTATCCTCGATAGTGTTGAAAACATCGGGGAAATTCCATAAGTGATAATTGGTCAAAATTGTTTAGGAACTGTATTGACCAATCGTGTTCACGTATTATTAGATAAATGTTCTTTATATCCTTAATTTGATATTAATATTTGATATTTCCTTTTAGTTTTAGCACATGTCTATTACTCAGGAATCATTATTGTTCGTGGGAGACCAAGTTGGTGGATTTCGTGAGTCACCCTTACCCATAATTTACGTCCCCACGAACAATTTTATTTTGTTTAAATCTTTAAGGTATTATCCAGCTGCATTATTTTCTAGTGTTTTAAAGTAATTTACACTATTTCACGCTCACGCATGCGTAATAATCCAAATAATTCAAGAATCAAAAATTAGCTATTAAATAAACTATTTGAATAATAATTGAGACCAAAATACATGTTAATTCAAGTTAATTGCGGTTAAGTGTTGTATATCATTACGTAAGTAGTTACACCAGAAAATTCCAATCCCTACAAACGCAGTAAATTTTTGGTAACCATGAACATTGGAACCAGCAATTAAAATAAACCCAAGTATCTTGAATAAAGATGATAATTGAAGTGGAATGTTTTAGCTTTCTAGCATTCATCCATATTCGATGAATTAAAGTGTATATTAACCCCCAATATGTGCGGCATCTGGCTTGGTCTTTACATTGGTAGGCGGATATTATATCAATAATGAAAAAGGCAGAAATATTCGAACAGTGATAATCCCTAGTCTCTCAATACAATATACATCAAACCAATACCGATTGAACTTTTTACATGTTCAATAGGTTTCAGTGCCACATTGCGTACAGGCGATTAAATGAGGTGGTTCTTCAGATGAGAAGCCGATACATTCTGCAGCCCTTTACAGGCAATGATGAACCTCATCAAAAAGTGGAGGAAATTTCTCTAGCGGAACGTTAAGCAATATACAGATCTGATTGTGGGCGCATATCTACGTAACACATATCTATTGATAATGCCCGTGTATATCAATATTTACAGACACACTAGTTAATTTACCTTTGAAATTGAAATTCAGATTTTCCATTTTTTAGCATAGATGAGATGTGTTTGCTTTTCTATCCCCATTCGTTTTAAGTTAGTCCTCTGATGCCTTAGAGTTTTCACAAAGACGAACTAACTATTTTTTAGTAGATGAAAACATGTTGTCAGATAACTGGGATTTTTTATTAAATGATCATCGATTATCTTAGAACATCAAGGCGAGAAATCAGCTATGATCCGATCCCATATAAATTAATTGGCAAGGATACATGTATTGATCTGACACCAAGACATTGTCAACCGATCAAAACAGTATTCTTGTTACAAAGTCTTTATACTGAAAATGTTATAACTAAAAGAGAAGTAAACCAGGGATTGCGATCAATGAAAAAATAAGTATAGTGATACGTTGTTAAATATTCAAGAAATACGCTAAGAACTAAGCATGGGTAAATTGCTATGAGGCAGGAAATAGAAGAATTTCTAAACTTCATATCTTTTTTTTCAAACAAATTGTTAGGTAGTGATTGCTCCTTCGCCAAGACCTCGGTATTTGGAAGTGAGGACTACGGGTCCTTCGGATATGACCTTAACAACGGAGGTCCCGTGTTGCAGCATGTGTGGCACGCAAAATAGCCCTCAATGCTAAAAACCATTGATGCTATGTATAGGTCTAAATTTGCAGCCCTTAACCGACAATTGCGACGTCTCGATATGAGTGATATATTTTTAAGGGAATAAATAAATTACCAATCAATTAATGTAAACCTAGTAATACTTACCAGGAATGTAGCTGTTCCAGTAAGTTCCGCTTAGTGTACTTCCTGTGAGGTCCTCACAACAAACGCACGACTGATTAGGAATGCTATGGCTAAACGTGTAAAAGTAATTCATCTTCATCAAACAAGTCGAAAAACAATGCAGTTTGCTGTTGACATTGTTAACTTGAAGGCAGGACGCTGTGGGAAGACTGCTTGTTTTCACTGCATACTTGGATTTTAACACGCTGTTTTGAATAGTAATGCCAATAAATATGTTTAAAATTAGGAAGCATAAGAGATGTGTACTGCAATGCATCCCGTCAATTTGATCACTATGAATCTTTTACCCTTTCCCGGGTATAATAAGGTCTATATTGATGTTTTTTCAATGTTGACATTGGATATGAAATATATGGAGGGGCGTCAATGTCAGAATGACAATTTTACATACGTTACTTTTGATTTAACCTTCGGATTCAATAACAATTATACTCAAATTATTGTAATTTCATTTTGAAGATTTTCACTAAGATTATTGACTATTAGTATTATTTTGTTGCATCTCTACTTTTAAAGAAATAATTCTACATTTACAAGGTCGCAAACAGGGTAATACACTGGTGCAGGAGCGCCTCCCATTTTAAAATGAAAATGCTAAAATCTGATAGCATCTGTGGGCTTCGCCCCCTTCTAAAGCGACCACAAGACACAATGAAAATGCTAAAGCGCTCACCTTCCGAGAGTTAGTCCTAGGCTAGCTGAGGGCCTAAACTGACCCCTTGCCTTAGTCTTGTGCACTCCCAATGGAAAGTACTGGTTTTGGCTGTGATTTCTCTTACTTGATATTGTTTCGTTTTAGGCCTGTTTACACAGAAAGTTTTAAATATGTAAACCCTGACATGCCGTGTAAACACTGATAAGTCAAAGACTTTAGAAATATAAAATGGCGAGGTAAACAATGTGTTAAATCATAATCTCAAAAACATATATACAAGATCGAGTGTAGGGCAACACGAGAGTACAGTACCAATACTGTTGAAAAAGTAATGCATCATGATTTATGTAGCCTTAACACGATATAAATAATTTGAACAAGTCCTAGAGTCAATTATCAGGGGTAGCAGAACTTACTAGTTTGTTACATTTTTTTTTTGGGGGGGGGGGCTTTTCCTAAATATGCATTAGTTTTATACCGTATCAGCAAATTTAATAAGTCCTTTAAATGATAAAAGACAATCGCTGTACTCAAACTGATGCAGTCGTGTATCCAATAGCTATATTTTTTTTCAAAAGGCACGTTTACACATGCATGAGCAAGCTATGGACCTTTTAGACTTGTTGATTACAACAATATATATTCCCTATGTCCGACACAAATGTTTGCAGTGTTACAACGGATCTTCGTTTAAAGTCATTATATCGCAAATTCTACGGTCGCTATAAATGACCTTGTTTGCGATTACAAATTAACACTTAGTCATATGTTGACTGATTTGTTTCATACCCTTTGTTGTCATTTTCGCACTAGATTTGAACGACGGGTAACCCCGTTTACCTTTGTTTCGACTGCAGGCTCAGTGCGGTGTGACCGGTCAGCAGAGGATACTTGCTCCTCCATTTCACCTGGTCCTGCCTTCGCTTTTGTCGGCGGTCCGTTTACCCTACACGTCGATTTTGTATGTGTTGTTTGGACTATGTTTACGATTAATACATGGTTACTTCGCCATTTTTTTTTTTAAAGGTTTTGTGGCCTGATAGAGTAGCGGTTAAAGTATTTCCTTGTCGTCACTGCAGCGCATGCTCAATCCACAATATTGACAGTGGTTTGATATGAAGGGTATTATCCTCGATAGTGTTGAAACATCGGGGAAATTCCATAAGTGATAATTGGTCAAAATTGTAGGAACTGTATTGACCAATCGGTGTTCACGTATTATTGATAAATGTTTCTTTATATCCTTTAATTTGATATTAATATTTGATATTTCCTTTTAGTTTTATGCACATGTCTATTACTCAGGAATCATTATTGTTCGTGGGAGACCAAAGTTTGTGGATTTCGTGAGTCACCCTTACCCACATATTTACGTCCCCACGAACAATTTTATTCTTGTTTAAATCTTTAAGGTATTATCCCAGCTGCATTATTTTCTAGTGTTTTAAAGTAATTTACACTATTTCACGCTCACGCATGCGTAATAAATCAATAATTCAATGAACAAAAATACATTAAATATAACTATTTGAATAAATAATGAGACAAAATACATGTAATTCAATTAATTGTCGGTAAGTGTGTATATCTTACGTAAGCTAGTTACCCAAGAAAATCCATCCCTACAAACCAGTAAAATTTTGGTACCCATGAACATTGGCAACCAGCAATTAAAATAAACCCAAGTATCTTGATAAAGATGAATGAAGTGAATGTTTAGCTTTCTAGCCATATCATCCATATCGCATGAATTAAAGTGTAATTAACCCCCAATATGTGCAGGCATCTGGCTTGTCTTTCATTGGGTAGGGATTTATATCAATAATGAAAAAAGGCAGAAATATCGAACAGTGATAATCCTAGTCTCCAATACAATACATCACAAACCAAACCGGATGAACTTTTACATGTTCAATAGGTCTTCAGTGCCACATGTCGTAACAGGCGATTAAATGAGGTGGTTCTTCAGATGAGAAGCCGATAAATTCTGCAGCCCTTTACAGGCAATGATGACCTCTCAAAAAGTGAGAAATTCTCTAGCGGAACGTTAAGCAATATACAGATCGAATTGTGGCGCATATCTACGTACACATATCTATTGATATGCCCGTGATATCAATATTACAGACAATAGTATTTACCTTTGAAATTGAAATCAGTATTTTCCATTTTTTAGCTATAGATGAGATGTGTTTGCTTTTCTATCCCCATCGTTTTAAGTTTAGTCTCTGAATGCCTTAGAGTTTACAAAGACGAACTACTTTTTTAGTAGATAAACATGTGTAGGAACTGGGATTTTTATTAAATGATCATCGATTGGATCTATCAACATCAAGGCGAGAGAATCAGCTATGATCGATCCCATATAAATTATTTTGGCAAGGATTACATGTATATGATCTGACACAATGACATTGTCACCGATCAAAACAGCTAATTATCTTGTTACAAAAGTCTTTATACTGAAAATGTTATAACTAAAAGAGAAGTAAACCAGGGATGCGATCAATGAAAATATAAGTATAGTGATACGTTGTTAAATATTCAGAAATTACGCTAAGAACTAAGCATGTAAAGCTATGAGGCAGGAATAGAAGAATTTCTAACTTCATATCTTTTTTTTCAACAAATTGTATATTTACATTACTAACAAAGATACACTTACAATCAATGCTCCATGGGGGCTTTGATGATGGCTCTGGGAGTAATCATTTCGTGTGGAGGTTATTTCATTGGTCAGTTGTGTAAAGTGGTATTTGGTTGCTTGCCCTGTTGCCTTATTTTTACGATGGAGAACTTTTAATATTTTCCAGAACATTGTGGACAGTAGACATGCATTTTAGACCAATAATGACTTGCAGACTTCAGATCCTTTATTTGTTGTGAGTAGCTTAATTATGTTAATTTCCCATTACTAATAGTTAATTTATAAGTTTACTCCACATATACCTGCAATATAAACGTTTTATTTGCACTTTTACAAAATGATTGAAAGAGTGACTAAATGAGGCAAATTTACTATGAAAATTTACAATACATATATATTTCTATAATGTATGGTGATATAAATCAGCTTACATAGATTTTATATATGTCAAAAGGTATTTGATGACCTTGTTAGAAATGAGGATTTTGATTTTTTTAATTATAATTTACTACATGTGAGTAGTGTTTTTATATGCCTGGCACTTTGTTATATCATAAAGTGATTCCTACATGTGCAAATGTTCTAGATTAATGTCCTAGCTGTATTTCCTGGGGAAACTTTTGTCCCATACAGGGGTACGTTAAACAGTAATGTTTTGATCTATCAGTTACTTTTATAATTGTTATTGGAAGAAATACTATTCTAGCAAAACAATGTATCCAAGTCTCATCTCCATTGACTAATAAAGGGTATGTATTACTCAATGCGATTGAATATGGTTCAGTATAGACTTTAAATGTATGTAAAGGCAAAGATAACGAACAGTGATCAATCTCGTAAATCCTAAATATAATACAAAAACAAGAGTTGGGCAATCACGGACCCCTGGACGCACCAGAAGTGGGATCAGGTGCCTAGGAGGAGTAAGCATCCCCTGTTGACCGGTCACACCCGCCGTGAGCCCATAGTCTTGATCAGGTAAACGGAACAGTCCATAGTCATATCAGTGTGTAAAAACGGCTTAACAATGGTTATGAAACACATCAGACAGCATTTGACTCAATGATAGGTCATATTGGTAAACTAAATTGTTATATTTCAGGGCCATTCCCTATCCTATGATTTATTGTTCCATCAGAATGACTTACATGTATTTACACCTGAACCCTACGGGAGTATTATTACTCATACTAGAAGAAAACATTGCTCCATTTGGCCCCATATTGGAATCAGTGATATAAGTGGTTCCACGTCATGGCAGGTGTTGGCACATTACAAATTCCTCACTGATATGGCCCTGAACGCTAAGCATAGAAATTCACATACAAATGGAGACGACGTCTCTGTATGAGTGAAACATTCTCGACAGGATGTAAATCAACCAACAATTAAAAAACAGCAACGATTGACATAATGTAAATAAATTGAAACTTGATCAAACGCACATCATTGTTTGAAATTTTTGCTAACATCTCTAGTTTTGGAACGCAAATCTACGATATATTTCACACACATAGTGATATCGGCTAGACGGCGAAGAATCAACGCAATTGAAACCAGTGCTTCTGTAGCGGACATGAATTTCCGTACTGCCATTGGACTGTTGTATGGGGCAATAATTCGGGAAAGGCGTCCCATCATGGAATTTCCATTCTGTTCCGTGCTCTACCGCTTGTACCCATACTTCAACTAAGCCCAGGGCCGCATATGATGCTGAAAAAATGATCAAACGTTTGTACATTAGTAAACTTCTTTGTATTTTACCCCCACATTTATACCGATTGTTGGAAGATCTGGTCTTCAAAGACTACATAAAATTATCTAGACGAAACTCAAGCATTCTCTTTATATCTAACTGTCTTAATATAATATCTGAATGAAGAGTGTCATTTGGAGATCCACCCAGGAGTATAAACGAGAATGTTATACTAATTTTGGTACACCTTATATGACTTATTTCGAAAATTACTTTCTCATCATCGATGTTTGAAGCATGCACGTTTTGAAAACCAAAGACAATAAAAAAAGATAATTTTATGGAAAAAGCTTTAAAAATATTGAACATCCAGTAAAGGAGAAGAATTTTGCGTAAGGGTGATATTTCTACGTTTCTGAAATTCCCAATGTTCTGTGATGTTACATGAAAATATTTTTGCATCAAATCGAAACAGTGAGATGCAATGTAACTGGGCGTATAATATCCTCTTGGACGGACGGATTATCCATCAACAGGGATGTCCCCTATGCGACTTTACATGGTGTAATCGGTGTAACTAAGCTCAGCATAAGTTAATTAATCATAACTTTTTAGTGGATCTCAGGTAGCGTTACCGAAAGCAAAATGAGGACGACTATGGGGTTATGGTGCAGAGAAAACTTGAATCTGCATTAAGGTAGTACCCTACTCCGTCATAATGTCAGACTTTCTTTTGAAACATGGATGAAAATATCGCTATCAATGCTTTTTAGCTATTCATTTCATTTCTAGATAAAATGCCTAGCTGATTAGCTCAGTAAGTTAGCTACTGAGCTGAAAATAGCAAGTGCAAATCCAGCAGAGATTTTAATTTTTCCCCCGTATTATTTTCTACCGAATCTGAAATTTGTTAACTACGTAGACTGAATTTGAAAGTATTTTGTTTTTATTTAAAACATTGTTTAATAAATCTTCTATTTTTCATCCATATCAAATTTCTCTACCTTAACTTTTTACGTGCGCAAATGTGATTGCTGAACAATTTCAATACTAGCAAGATGAAAATTAGTATGAAATACAATTATTATTTTCTTGAATGAATTTGTTTTAGATGAATACATCTGTTTAATTGCGTGGGACTTTAACATATCGCATTTTTGTAAAACAAAGCACTTTCCTAAGTGAGCCTTAAACATAATTATATTATTTCTGTAAAACCAAGTTCTTGCCTAAATGAGACTTAAACATATTGTTTTAGATGAATAAATCCGTTTTATTCCGGCATATAAATATATTCACTCGTAATCTCTTTAAAATTATGTATTATTTTTGACTGAAAACCAAAAGTTTACCTAAGTGGGCCTTGAACATATCGTATTTCTGTTGTGAATCAAGTCGAATAAGATCCCCGCCATCTGCTTTGCAATAATTTACAGCATCCGGGTACTTTGTGTCCGTGTCAACATACTTCAGACAAATAATGAAATATGAGTATTGATAAGATGTATATCCAACTGGACACGGGGCTGAAATAAGAATTATAATTATGCCCGTGATTGTGAGGTGTAATATAAAATGGCGAAGTAACAAAGTATCAAACGTAATCATAGTCCAAAAAACACATACAAAATCGAGTGTAGGGCAACACGGACCTTCGACGAAAGCGAAGGCAGGATCAGGTGCCATGGAGGAGTAAGCATCCTCTGCTGACCGGTCACACCCGCCGTGAGCCCGTAGTCGAAATAAAGTAAACAGGATTACCCGTAGTCAAATCTAGTAAGAAAATGACAGTCTAACAAATGGTATGAAACAAATCAGTCAACATATGACTTAGTGATACTTTGTAATCGCAAACAAGGTCATTATAGCGACCGTAAAATTTGCGAAATGATGACTGAACTTAGTTGCATAAGTCTTCCCTGTTAACCAGACAAACAAACACAAATTTACAATAAGTCTGATCCGATTGCTGAGTTTAATGAAACTTCTTACAAATTTAGTAATACTTACCCGGAATGTAGCTCTTCCAGTTAGCTCCGGTTAGTGTACTTCCTTCGAGGTCGCTACAGCAAATGCACGACTGGTCATGTTTATCATGGCTAAATATGTAAAAGTAATTCAATTTTGCCAAGCAAGTTGAAAAGCAGCGCACTGTGCTTCTGACGCCGTGAAACTGAAGACAAGACGTGGTGGGGAGACCGCTTGTTCTTACTGCATTATCGGTAAACAAGTTGTTTTGAATACTTATGTGAAATACTATGTTTAAAATCAGGTAGCAAAAAATATATGTTCTGCAAAGCATCCTGCCGATTTGATATCAATGAATCTTTTATCCTTTCCCGGGTATAATAAGGTCTATATTGATATTTTTTTCAATGCTGACATTGGATATGAAATCTACGGAGGGGCGCCAATGTCAGAATGGTAATTTCAAATAGTTTGATATTGAACTTTAATTTTCATTTAACTTGCGGATTCAATAACAATTGTACTTCAGTAATTTCATTTCAATTTCATTTTTTTATTTTGAAAATTTTCATCAGGATAATTCTTATAATTTTTGTTGCATTTCTACTTTTGTTTCTGTGTTTTAATTTTGATACTACATTCATATTTTGCTTTGAAATTATTCAAAATTGTTTCGTTTTGAACATGTTTATCATAGTTATTGAATACACGTCAGTTTGAGTAGAGTGATTGTATTGTTCATTTAATGGACTTATTAAGTTTGCTTAAATGGTATAAAAGTAGAAAAGGCTCTTTCAAAATTCTGAGTTTCACAACACCAGATAATTGACGCTAGCACGGGTCTAAATCATTCATATCATTTTGATATTACATAAATCATATAATGCACATTTTTCCATCAGTATAGTTACTCTTGGGGACATTTAGGCTTTAAAACACAACTTGTTTTTTATTGTTGCTGATATTCGAATTTATTTGTATATGTTTCCACAAGATTGGGGCTAGTTATCGATATTTCTAATCGATACTCATGTGACCGATCAGACATTTGGTCATATTGTTTATCTTTCTAGTTCTGAATTTAAGCCATCTTGTGATTGCTTTATGGTCCGATAGCATAGAGGTTAAAGTAATCCCTTGTGGTCACTGCAGTGCATGCTCAATTCACAATATTGACAGTGGTTTTATACTAGAGGTAAAGACATTCTCGAGCGAGACGTTAAATAGTACACAACCAATCAGCAAACTCGAATTGTGGCGCAGATGTCCTTTCATATCTACGTACAACTCTATATTGATGTTATCGTGATATCAATATTACAGACAATAGTATTTACCTTTGAAATTGAAATCAGTATTTTCCATCGTTTTAAGTTTTATCTCTGAATGCCTTAGAGTTTACAAAGGCGAACTACTTTTAAGTAGATAAACATGTCTAGGAACTGATTTTTTTTTATTTGATGGTAATCGATTATATCTTTTAACGTAAAGGCGAGGGAATCAGCGATGATCGATCCCATACAACTTCTGTTGGTAAGTATTACATGTATACGCTCTGACACATCGACATTGTCACAGATTAAAACAGCTAATTATCGTGTTACAAAAGTCTTTACACTGCAAATGTTATAGCTAAAAGAGAAGTAAAGCAGGGATGGGATCAATGAAAATCTAATTGTAGTTGGATGTATTCCAGGATATTTTGTTAACTAATTGAGTGTATATGTAATCGAGTTTACTTCCAACTACAAGTAGCTTAATCAGTTAATTTATTTCAGTTTCAATATATTCCGTGAAGAGCAATGTATTTTTAATTACTATTACAGTCCCTGAAACGTTCTACTTTACCATTTTCCCGTGCGTTCAGCGTGCTGTCACCGTGCGTTCTGCGTGCGGTCAGCGTGCAGTCACCGTGCGTTCAGTCATTTTTTCATTCATTGTTCAGCGTGCGATCACCTTGCGTTCACTGTGCATTCTGTGGCGGTCACCGTACGTTCAGCGTGCGGTCGCCGTTCGTTCTGGGTGCGGTCACCGTGCGTTTGGTAAAGTAGAACGTTTCAGGGACTGAACATTCTATATTCAAACTTAAGTATCAGAAAATAATGGTGTAAGACATATTCACTGTGTGTCATAATGTTAATGTATTAATTAAATGTCTCATTATTATGATATCGTCATTATTGTAACAGCCAATTCGTCAGTTAGCATGACCTTACTCAAGTTGTAACGTCATCGGTTTCTGAGTACATATATTTTTATGTTGTGTGTAGAACCCGTGATTTTATGGCAATCATTGGAGATCTGCAAGCGGGTAGTATGTTACTTACCAGTACTTTCTATGTCAGCTAAGAGTCAGCTTTGTACTAAAAGTTATTATTGCTATGGAGAAAACATCAATTTGGTGAGTTACCTTTTATCTCATTATTTTGACGTTTATCAATGCTCTGAAAGCAAATTGTCTTCGATAATTTGCCTTTATTAGTATTACAAATTATTCACACTTATTACTTGCAATACTAGCAATGGCGTGCGAGTGTTAGGAGTAGGTACTTTTCATATGTGAAGTTGTGTGAACTCGGTAGATATATTTCGTAAATTGTTTAATACGGAAGATAACTCCATATGCGCCATGTTTTCTGTCTGGTTGCAATAGTTACGACTCTTTTTATAAGTGGTAAAACGAAGAATTAACATTTATTTATTTAGCAGAAACTGGAAGACTTCAAAGTGAACATATGTCTTAAACGTCATGGATTCCATCCAGTTTCGGCTCAGTTACACCACTTCGCAGATGCTAGTGAAAGGGGATATGGCACAGTATCGTACTTACGTCTGGAGAATGCTTCCTAGGAACATCATTGTGCTTTTATCATGGGCAAGTCTCGAGTTGTAAATGCTGACAAACATGAATTAAAACCATTGGAAAAAAGTGATGTTATAGACGTTGAAAAACTTATCCACTATCCTTCATCCTGGTTTACTCTAAGGAAAAGTGTGGCATGGATTCGACGTAAACACATGAATATTGATGATCAAGGAGCCCTCATTAGAGATAATTCCACACAGAATAATGTAGGACACATTTCATTTGAAGATCTGAAGAAAGCCGAAGAGGCCATCTTGTCTTATATTCAACACCAAACTTTTTTTCAGATGAACTGAGAGCATTAGATGAAAAACAATCGCATGTGAAACGAAGCAGTCGTATTAGAAAATTCGACCCAGTTTTAGACAATGATGGACTTCTATGTGTTGTAGATTGTCTACACAGATCATGCATGACAGCAAAAACAAAATATCCCGTTATTTAGCCAAAAGATCATCATGTGTCGACATTAATTCTGAGGCAAATTCATCACAATTTAATGCACAGTGGAAGAAATCACATGTTAGCGAAATTAAGATAGCAGTATTGGATTGTGCATACACAGTCTGCCATTCGGAAAGTAATATCAAAATGTGTTACTTGTTGACGTCTGAGGAGCAGACAATGGTTAAACTTACCATGGGTCGTACATTTATTATCCCAAATGAACCGCCGTTCAACAGTGTAGGAGTTGATTACCTTGGACTATTCGAGGTGAAACTAAAACAAATTCACGTCAAACGACGTTATATTCACTTGCCTGACAAGTCGTGCAGTACACCTATAATTGGCAGCATCATTGGATACAAACTCTTACATGAACGCCTTGCGCCGTTTTATTACAAGAAGAGGACAAGTTAAAAGGATACGTTCTGAAAACGATAGCAACTTTGTTGGTGCTGAACGTGAACTTAAACAGTCCTTAAAAGAATGGAACCAATCTCAGATTCAATCAGCCATGTTACAGAAGAACAATGACTGGCGATTTAACCCACGGTAGGATTACATCATGGTGGAGTGTGGGAAAGGACAATTAGGTCTATCCACAGAGCCTCGAACTGCTTACTAAAGGAACATATGTTGGATGACGAAGGGCTTCATACGCTGATGTGTGAAATCGAATATACAATCAATGATCGACCAATCACAAAGAAAAATGATCATAACTGTGATCTGGAGGCACTCACATCGAATCATTTGCTACTGATGAAACGAAAACCTCCAGCGGGCAG